>JAVTVY010031000.1:0-129407 GCA_036873755.1 Hanleya hanleyi | reverse complement strand
TGACTCACCAGCATTGCCAAACTCGCCCAGTTTGACACATGCTGCCAGGTCGCATTCCCCATCTTCCCGTGTTCTACATCCTCCTACTTATAACCTGCCTTCGGTCTCATCCACCCCTACTCGGTTATCTAATTCTCCTCAGCCTAACCGCCCTTCTAACTCGTCATCCAACACATCTAATCCAACTAACCCGGGTGTCTCTAGTACTAACTCCTATGCTGACACCGCAAAATCACCCCCAACGGCCGGTTTTCGTACACCATATCGCCGTGTTCAAAATTCAAAATTCTATAAATTCAGGCACACTGCTTCTGACAGACAGGGGAAAATGAACTGGCGCCTCCCAAAAGTCACCAAAAATATCCTTCTTTGGGGTGCTTCAAATCTTTCTCGGATTAATCTAGAACCACACCCTGATGTTCAGGTCGAATGTTATCCTGGTGCCCAGTTCAAACATTTTCGGAATATGGCTAGCCATTATCGCCACGGGTCTTCCCAGCCCAAAAAAATTCTGCTAAACATTGGAGTAAATAACAAACAACTTGAGCCACGAATTGCCAAACAAGAAATGAGTTTAATGATGAGTTCGATCCGAAAAGCTTTCCCCCGCGCAAAATTGTATTTTATCGAACTCAAAGTTTCGGACCTTCTACCAGCCAGTGAATGCCATTGTATAGAATCTCTAAACCAAAATGCTGAGCACATTAGGCATTTGGAAATTATCAAGAAAATTGACCCTGAATTATTTTCTGTCGGCGACGACAACATACACTGGACTGAAGATACAGCAAATTATCTGTATAAACACTGGCTCCATACAATAGATTTAAACTAAATTTGGGAGAGGGCACGTGCCGCCCTAATTTTGGCTTAGGAACTAGCATAGTTAACCTACCCAATAGTCTTGTACTAACCCAATCTGATCACTCCCTGCTCAGCCACGGGCTCTCTTTTGTGCCTACTCCCAAACCCAGCACAGGCATGGATGCACATATGGAGACCAAGGGATACGAAATTATCATACCTTTCAAAAATAAACTTCACTTGGCTGATCGCTATAGAAACTCTGTCGGAGAAAAAGAACCCTTCACGGCTAATTCCGGGTATATCCCCGAGAACGTCGATCCTGAAATTCCAAAAGCTGTAGATAATCTTTCAACTAGAGTTCAGGCTTTATTAACAAGTGGTAGGTTTGGAAATTACCAAAATTTGTCTATTTCGGAACGCCGCTCCCTATCTAAATTACGTCACAATAGAAACTTAGTCCTTAAGCCTGCAGACAAAGGCTCTGCCACTGTTATCTTGTCAAGAGAAAACTACATTAAAGAAGCCCAGCGTCTGCTCAATAATCCCAGACATTACAAAAAACTAAACAAAGAAATATGGCCTCAAAATTATGTCAGATTTCTTCAAATTTTGGTCCAATTAAAAGAAAAACAAATTCTTTCCGACAAACAGTTAGAGTATCTGGCCCCTAAGAAACATGAAGCAAAAATGAGACATTTTTACATTTTGCCGAAGATCCATAAGCCGATTGAAAAATGGGCTGATGAGTTTACCCCGCCAGGCCGACCTATTGTTTCTGATTGTGGGTCTGACTCCTACCACATTTCCGAATTGATTGACTATCACCTCAAACCAATTGCTAACCGGCACCCTAGTTATCTAAAAAACACAGAGGATTTTCTTGCCAAATTATCCCAAATCAACGTTCCTCCGAATACTCTTCTAGTCACTATGGATATTGAATCAATGTATACCAATATTGATATAGATGGTGGAATACGTTCGATCAAAAACGCTTTTCAACAGTTTCCCGATCCTAAAAGACCAGATGACGAAATTCTTGAACTTTTGGAACTTAGTCTTAAAGGAAACGATTTTGAGTTTAATGGAGAAATCTATCAACAGGTCAGTGGATGTGCTATGGGGAAAAGGTTTAGTCCAAACTTCGCATCGATTTACGTAGCTCAGTGGGAAGAAGAGGCTTTAAGGAAATGCGACAAACAACCCCTCTTGTACCTTCGTTTTTTTGGACGATATTTTTCTTCTTTGGGATCACCCTAGAGAAGATCTCGGGCCATTTATTGACATTCTGAACAGCCATGACCCCAATATAAAATTAGAAGCAGTAGTTCACCAATCCTCTATTGATTATTTGGATGTCACAGTCTACAAAGGTCCCGGGTTTGCCAATACTGGATATTTAGATTATAAGGTATTTTTCAAACCTACCGACACACATGAACTTCTCCATGCCAAATCGTTTCATCCTCCACATATGTTTAAGGGTATAATCAAATCACAAATCATCCGATTTCACCGGAATTCTAGCAATCTCCAAAATTTCAATCAGTCTTGTTCGGTATTATTCCAAGCATTGAAGCCAAGAGGCTATTCAGCTCGTTTCCTGCGTCGAATCAAATCGAACACCCTCCGAGAGATCACCTCACAACACTCAGATGACACCCGTAGGTCTGAACCCGTTAGGATCAAACATAATCGCCCCAACGTCGGCGATGGTCAAACTCAAAATGCCTAAAAGATCGATGTAAACTTGATGCATTCATCGCGACTCGAACGTACTTCAAAAGTGAACAAACGAGAAACAAATATCAACTACGAGACCATTTCACCTGTGACTCGGTGAACGTAATATATCTTATTACGTGCAAAAAGTGTCTTAAACAGTATATTGGTGAAACAAAAAGGGCATTTAGGGAACGAGCCGCCCGTCATCAATCTGATATTTTTCTCGAAAACGACGGTCCGGTTAACGACCATTTCAATCTCCCAGGACACATCCTCCAGGAACATTTTGAGATCATGCCTATTGAACAAATCCCCACTCTCGCCTCACAGGAAGAAACTGACGACCTGAGAGCGATACGCGAGACATTTTGGATCAAAACTTTACAAACACGATATCCTTTCGGCATGAATATCGATCCAGGCAAACAGTCTAAACGGGAGATAATACCCTTTGTGATTCCTTATAGCAGGCGATATGTTGAAGCCGCTCGTATGCTAAAGGAGGAATATCAGAATCTTCAACCTAAACTGAGGCAGCCACTCAATCTGAAGCCAATCATAGCTTACAGAAAGAATAAGAGTTTACGCGACTTACTAGTCCGAAGTAAACTATATCCTCTAACACAGGTTGGTGACTGAAATTTACGATTTACTGCCATGGCACAAGCTAAACTATAGCAGCCTTTTAAAACCATCAGAAACTTGTCTCTAGGAACGATTTTTAGGAAATGAGTTTTGTTTAATACATCCCTGTGCCAGTGCCTACATACTCACATAAAATACATACATACACCTACATACTTACATACATACATACATACTTACATACATACATACATACATACATACACCTACATACATACATACATACATACACCTACATACATACATACATACATACATACATACATACACCTACATACATACATACATACATACATACATACATACATACACTTACATACATACATACATACATACATACTTACATACATACATACATACATACATACATACATACATACACCTACATACATACATACATACATACACCTACATACATACATACATACATACATACATACATACATACATACATACACCTACATACATACATACATACACCTACATACATACATACATACATACACCTACATACATACATACATACATACATACATACATACATACATACACCTACATACATACATACATACATACATACATACTTACATACATACATACATACATACATAGATGACACCCGTAGGTCTGAACCCGTTAGGATCAAACATAATCGCCCCAACGTCGGCGATGGTCAAACTCAAAAATGCCTAAAAGATCGATGTAAACTTGATGCATTCATCGCGACTCGAACGTACTTCAAAAGTGAACAAACGAGAAACAAATATCAACTACGAGACCATTTCACCTGTGACTCGGTGAACGTAATATATCTTATTACGTGCAAAAAGTGTCTTAAACAGTATATTGGTGAAACAAAAAGGGCATTTAGGGAACGAGCCGCCCGTCATCAATCTGATATTTTTCTCGAAAACGACGGTCCGGTTAACGACCATTTCAATCTCCTAGGACACATCCTCCAGGAACATTTTGAGATCATGCCTATTGAACAAATCCCCACTCTCGCCACACAGGAAGAAACTGACGACCTGAGAGCGATACGCGAGACATTTTGGATCAAAACTTTACAAACACGATATCCTTTCGGCATGAATATCGATCCAGGCAAACAGTCTAAACGGGAGATAATACCCTTTGTGATTCCTTATAGCAGGCGATATGTTGAAGCCGCTCGTATGCTAAAGGAGGAATATTAGAATCTTCAACCTAAACTGAGGCAGCCACTCAATCTGAAGCCAATCATAGCTTACAGAAAGAATAAGAGTTTACGCGACTTACTAGTCCGAAGTAAACTATATCCTCTAACACAGGTTGGTGACTGAAATTTACGATTTACTGCCATGGCACAAGCTAAACTATAGCAGCCTTTTAAAACCATCAGAAACTTGTCTCTAGGAACGATTTTTAGGAAATGAGTTTTGTTTAATACATCCCTGTGCCAGTGCCTACATACTCACATAAAATACATACATGCCAGTGCCAGGCTCCTAAATTGTTTCTATAAAACCCAGCATTGTCTATTTCGCACAACACCGTCGGAACATGTCTGTTATCTCGGATAGGTACTCAGTATCTCATATCAACGCTGTGTGTACAATGATTGTTTTGATTATTTTAGTGACTGTGTGATCACTGGGTATTTTGATATCCAACCCATGTTTCAACAATGCACATGATCTCTCTTTGAATCATGACCGGTTCACTGGAGATTTGTTAAGTGAACAATAGTCTCACGGTAAACAATTAACGGTTGATGTTTCTCTTACTGATTACAATGACATGGTCCAGTCAAAACACTAATCATTGTGGATGTGGACCATTGATCCCATGCCCACCTGCTGACAAAACCGTTGTAGAAGCAAGTGGTGCCAACAATTTTGTATTTAGAATGCTTTTAGAGTGACTTTCAACTGGGATTATCTTAAGTCAACTTTTATCTAGATTTTGTTATTAAAATAATTGTATTTGAGAAACATGTGTCACTGCCTAATCACTACATGGGACCCTGGTGTACACAAGCTTGAGGATATAAAATGGGAACATTTTCCGGGAGTCTTCAGACTTGTTTTTTTGGTTACTGAAGACGGGCACCCATACCCGAAAATATTCTAGCCAGCGACGGTGTAAACTTTGGCCTGACTGTAAGATTACTTTTATGCTTCTAATTAATACCATATTTACCTTTCAGAGTTTTATCTGCTTACGCAGGTATCTTTTTGTAGACAAATTATTTCTTTATGCTTTAGTTAAGTTAAACATGCTTTAGTTAAGTCGTACATGCTTTAGTGTAGTAACATTTTAGTTTCACTTTTTAGTGCTTTGATTAATACCATATTTACCTTTCAGGTTTTATCTGCTTACGCGGGTATCTCTGTGTTGACAAATTGCTTGAACACGCTTTAGTTCAGTTACATTGTTGTTTAGCAATCCTATATAGTGCTTATCATAGTGCTGGAAAATATCACACTGTACAGTATAGGTAGTTACCGTACTGTTTATCGTATAGTATATTGTAGTCACACATTTTAGATCTATTCCCTACTAACCGTTTCTTCTTTCCCAGGCCTTTAATCACTTTCAACACTCTTCCAAATCAATTTTGTTCTACTTCACAATTTCGGCTGCATCTCTAAATTATTCAAACAAAATGGCCAGGAATTACGGCCCTAAAAACAAAGGACAGACATTTCGTAGACCACGTCAGTCCAACCATTCGACCCCCAAAAGTACCGACAATCAGACATTTTCGGAATTCTCTCGTCTGGTCAAGGTATTATATCAGGTGTTGCAGTGCCTGCACCACATTGGCTTACTAGAGGAGCATTTGGCTAAAGACTCCCTCCCAAAATCACTTATACGAAGAGTTGATGATATGAACAGCTTCTTCAAACCAGCTCAGCGAGACTCTGACTTTGATTTCGGCATTGGATTGATAAACCAAAATTGGGCAACTAAAAGTCTACATGAGCTGGTTAAACATTACAAAAAATGTCTTCAAAAACTGAAGTCACAGGTTATTTCGGCCAAATCTTCTAAAGACCTGGACTTCGACCGTGCTATTTCTAACGCCTTAAAATGGGGAAAACAAAATCATAAAGCCAAATTAACGGAAACCACTATCTCGGCCTTTCGGAAATTTATTTCGGACCTCGACCCCACGGTGTGGGAGAATCGTTCGGGTAGAGTGCGTCAGCCAATTACCACTCCTCCGGCATCTCGGCCTTCTACAAGCACACGGTCTCCGTCTTCGCCTGTTGACTCACCAGCATTGCCAAACTCGCCCAGTTTGACACATGCTGCCAGGTCGCATTCCCCATCTTCCCGTGTTCTACATCCTCCTACTTATAACCTGCCTTCGGTCTCATCCACCCCTACTCGGTTATCTAATTCTCCTCAGCCTAACCGCCCTTCTAACTCGTCATCCAACACATCTAATCCAACTAACCCGGGTGTCTCTAGTACTAACTCCTATGCTGACACCGCAAAATCACCCCCAACGGCCGGTTTTCGTACACCATATCGCCGTGTTCAAAATTCAAAATTCTATAAATTCAGGCACACTGCTTCTGACAGACAGGGGAAAATGAACTGGCGCCTCCCAAAAGTCACCAAAAATGTCCTTCTTTGGGGTGCTTCAAATCTTTCTCGGATTAATCTGGAACCACACCCTGATGTTCAGGTCGAATGTTATCCTGGTGCCCAGTTCAAACATTTTCGGAATATGGCTAGCCATTATCGCCACGGGTCTTCCCAGCCCAAAAAAATTCTGCTAAACATTGGAGTAAATAACAAACAACTTGAGCCACGAATTGCCAAACAAGAAATGAGTTTAATGATGAGTTCGATCCGAAAAGCTTTCCCCCGCGCAAAATTGTATTTTATCGAACTCCAAGTTTCGGACCTTCTACCAGCCAGTGAATGCCATTGTATAGAATCTCTAAACCAAAATGCTGAGCACATTAGGCATTTGGAAATTATCAAGAAAATTGACCCTGAATTCTTTTTTGTCGGCGACGACAACATACACTGGACTGAAGATACAGCAAATTATCTGTATAAACACTGGCTCCATACAATAGATTTAAACTAAATTTGGGAGAGGGCACGTGCCGCCCTAATTTTGGCTTAGGAACTAGCATAGTTAACCTAACCAATAGTCTTGTACTAACCCAATCTGATCACTCCCTGCTCAGCCACGGGCTTTCTTTTGTGCCTACTCCCAAACCCAGCACAGGCATGGATGCACATATGGAGACCAAGGGATACGAAATTATCATACCTTTCAAAAATAAACTTCACTTGGCTGATCGCTATAGAAACTCTGTCGGAGAAAAAGAACCCTTCACGGCTAATTCCGGGTATATCCCCGAGAACGTCGATCCTGAAATTCCAAAAGCTGTAGATAATCTTTCAACTAGAGTTCAGGCTTTATTAACAAGTGGTAGGTTTGGAAATTACCAAAATTTGTCTATTTCGGAACGCCGCTCCCTATCTAAATTACGTCACAATAGAAACTTAGTCCTTAAGCCTGCAGACAAAGGCTCTGCCACTGTTATCTTGTCAAGAGAAAACTACATTAAAGAAGCCCAGCGTCTGCTCAATAATCCCAGACATTACAAAAAACTAAACAAAGAAATATGGCCTCAAAATTATGTCAGATTTCTTCAAATTTTGGTCCAATTAAAAGAAAAACAAATTCTTTCCGACAAACAGTTAGAGTATCTGGCCCCTAAGAAACATGAAGCAAAAATGAGACATTTTTACATTTTGCCGAAGATCCATAAGCCGATTGAAAAATGGGCTGATGAGTTTACCCCGCCAGGCCGACCTATTGTTTCTGATTGTGGGTCTGACTCCTACCACATTTCCGAATTGATTGACTATCACCTCAAACCAATTGCTAACCGGCACCCTAGTTATCTAAAAAACACAGAGGATTTTCTTGCCAAATTATCCCAAATCAACGTTCCTCCGAATACTCTTCTAGTCACTATGGATATTGAATCAATGTATACCAATATTGATATAGATGGTGGAATACGTTCGATCAAAAACGCTTTTCAACAGTTTCCCGATCCTAAAAGACCAGATGACGAAATTCTTGAACTTTTGGAACTTAGTCTTAAAGGAAACGATTTTGAGTTTAATGGAGAAATCTATCAACAGGTCAGTGGATGTCCAAACTTCGCATCTATTTACGTAGCTCAGTGGGAAAAAGAAATTAAGGAAATGCGACAAACAACCCCTCTTGTACCTCCGTTTTCTGGACGATATTTTCCTTCTTTGGGATCACCTTATAGAGAAGATCTCGGGCCATTTATTGACATTCTGAACGGCCATGACCCCAATATAAAATTAGAAGCAGTAGTTCACGATTCCTCTATTGATTATTTGGATGTCACAGTCTACAAAGGTCCAGGGTTTACCAATACTGGATATTTAGATTACAAGGTATTTTTCAAACCTGCAACTTGCGAACCTCCATGCCCGAATGGTTTCCACATCCTCCATGTTTAAGGTACCAAATCAAATCAAATCATCAGTTGCGGGAATTCTAAGCGTCTCCAAGTTTCGTCGATGCGTTTCAGTATTGTTTAAAAGCATTAACGACTGGGGCTCATTCAAGAAACTCGTTTCCTGCGTCGAATCAAATCGAACACCCTCCGAGAGATCACAAAACAAGAGTCAGACAACACCCGTCGGTCTGAACCCGTTAGGATCAAACATAATCGCCCCAACGTCGGCGATGGTCAAACTCAAAAATGCCTAAAAGATCGATGTACGAACATACTTCAAAAGTGAACAAACGAGAAACAAATATCAACTACGAGACTATCTCACATCTGACTCGGTGAACGTAATATATCTCATGACGTGTAAAAAGTGTCTTAAACAGTATATCGGTGAAACAAAAAGGGCATTTAGGGAACGAGCCACGCGTCATCAATCTGATATTTTTCTCGAAAACGACGGTCCGGTTAATGACCATTTCAATCTCCCAGGACACATCCTCCATGAACACTTTGAGATCATGCCTATTGAACAAATCCCCACTCTCACCACACAGGAAGAGACTGACGATCTAAGAGCGATACGCGAGACATTTTGGATCAAAACTTTACAAACACGATATCCTTTCGGCATGAATATCGATCCAGGCAAACAGTCTAAACGGGAGATAATACCCTTTGTGATTCCTTATAGCAGGCGATATGTTGAAGCCGCTCGTATGCTGAAGGAGGAATATCAGAATCTTCAACCTAAACTGAGGCAGCCACTCAATCTGAAGCCAATCATAGCTTACAGAAAGAATAAGAGTTTACGCGACTTACTAGTCCGAAGTAAACTATATCCTCTAACACAGGTTGGTGACTGAAATTTACGATTTACTGCCTTGGCACAAGCTAAACTATAGCAGCCTTTTAAAACCATCAGAAACTTGTCTCTAGGAACGATTTTTAGGAAATGAGTTTTGTTTAATACATCCCTGTGCCAGTGCCTACATACTCACATAAAATACATACACACACACACACACACACACACACATACATACATACATACATACACACACACACATACATACATACATACATACATACATACATACATACATACATACATACATACATACATATATATATATATACATACATACATACATACATACATACACATACATACATACATACATACATACATACATACATACATATATATATACATACATACATACATACATACATACATACACATACATACATACATACATACATACATACATACATGCATACATACATACATACACCTACACACATACATACATACATACATACATACATACATACGTAGAAGAGTACAAATATCAGAGACATTTTTACATTTTGCCGAAGATCCATAAGCCGATTGAAAAATGGGCTGATGAGTTTACCCCGCCAGGCCGACCTATTGTTTCTGATTGTGGGTCTGACTCCTACCACATTTCCGAATTGATTGACTATCACCTCAAACCAATTGCTAACCGGCACCCTAGTTATCTAAAAAACACAGAGGATTTTCTTGCCAAATTATCCCAAATCAACGTTCCTCCCAATACTCTTCTAGTCACTATGGATATTGAATCAATGTATACCAATATTGATATAGATGGTGGAATACGTTCGATCAAAAACGCTTTTCAACAGTTTCCCGATCCTAAAAGACCAGATGACGAAATTCTTGAACTTTTGGAACTTAGTCTTAAAGGAAACGATTTTGAGTTTAATGGAGAAATCTATCAACAGGTCAGTGGATGTGCTATGGGGAAAAGGTTTAGTCCAAACTTCGCATCGATTTACGTAGCTCAGTGGGAAGAAGGGAAATGCGACAAACAACCCCTCTTGTACCTTCGTTTTTTGGACGATATTTTTCTTCTTTGGGATCACCCTAGAGAAGATCTCGGGCCATTTATTGACATTCTGAACAGCCATGACCCCAATATAAAATTAGAAGCAGTAGTTCACCAATCCTCTATTGATTATTTGGATGTCACAGTCTACAAAGGTCCCGGGTTTGCCAATACTGGATATTTAGATTATAAGGTATTTTTCAAACCTACCGACACACATGAACACACATGAACTTCTCCATGCCAAATCGTTTCATCCTCCACATATGTTTAAGGGTATAATCAAATCACAAATCATCCGATTTCACCGGAATTCTAGCAATCTCCAAAATTTCAATCAGTCTTGTTCAGTATTATTCCAAGCATTGAAGCCTAGAGGCTATTCAGCTCGTTTCCTGCGTCGAATCAAATCGAACACCCTCCGAGAGATCACCTCACAACACTCAGATGACACTCGTAGGTCTGAACCCGTTAGGATCAAACATAATCGCCCCAACGTCGGCGATGGTCAAACTCAAAAATGCCTAAAAGATCGATGTAAACTTGATGCATTCATCGCGACTCGAACGTACTTCAAAAGTGAACAAACGAGAAACAAATATCAACTACGAGACCATTTCACCTGTGACTTGGTGAACGTAATATATCTTATTACGTGCAAAAAGTGTCTTAAACAGTATATTGGTGAAACAAAAAGGGCATTTAGGGAACGAGCCACCCGTCATCAATCTGATATTTTTCTCGAAAACGACGGTCCGGTTAACGACCATTTCAATCTCCCAGGACACATCCTCCAGGAACATTTTGAGATCATGCCTATTGAACAAATCCCCACTCTCGCCACACAGGAAGAAACTGACGACCTGAGAGCGATACGCGAGACATTTTGGATCAAAACTTTACAAACACGATATCCTTTCGGCATGAATATCGATCCAGGCAAACAGTCTAAACGGGAGATAATACCCTTTGTGATTCCTTATAGCAGGCGATATGTTGAAGCCGCTCGTATGCTAAAGGAGGAATATTAGAATCTTCAACCTAAACTGAGGCAGCCACTCAATCTGAAGCCAATCATAGCTTACAGAAAGAATAAGAGTTTACGCGACTTACTAGTCCGAAGTAAACTATATCCTCTAACACAGGTTGGTGACTGAAATTTACGATTTACTGCCATGGCACAAGCTAAACTATAGCAGCCTTTTAAAACCATCAGAAACTTGTCTCTAGGAACGATTTTTAGGAAATGAGTTTTGTTTAATACATCCCTGTGCCAGTGCCTACATACTCACATAAAATACATACATGCCAGTGCCAGGCTCCTAAATTGTTTCTATAAAACCCAGCATTGTCTATTTCGCACAACACCGTCGGAACATGTCTGTTATCTCGGATAGGTACTCAGTATCTCATATCAACGCTGTGTGTACAATGATTGTTTTGATTATTTTAGTGACTGTGTGATCACTGGGTATTTTGATATCCAACCCATGTTTCAACAATGCACATGATCTCTCTTTGAATCATGACCGGTTCACTGGAGATTTGTTAAGTGAACAATAGTCTCACGGTAAACAATTAACGGTTGATGTTTCTCTTACTGATTACAATGACATGGTCCAGTCAAAACACTAATCATTGTGGATGTGGACCATTGATCCCATGCCCACCTGCTGACAAAACCGTTGTAGAAGCAAGTGGTGCCAACAATTTTGTATTTAGAATGCTTTTAGAGTGACTTTCAACTGGGATTATCTTAAGTCAACTTTTATCTAGATTTTGTTATTAAAATAATTGTATTTGAGAAACATGTGTCACTGCCTAATCACTACATGGGACCCTGGTGTACACAAGCTTGAGGATATAAAATGGGAACATTTTTCGGGAGTCTTCAGACTTGTTTTTTGGTTACTGAAGACGGGCACCCATACCCGAAAATATTCTAGCCAGCGACGGTGTAAACTTTGGCCTGACTGTAAGATTACTTTTATGCTTCTAATTAATACCATATTTACCTTTCAGAGTTTTATCTGCTTACGCAGGTATCTTTTTGTAGACAAATTATTTCTTTATGCTTTAGTTAAGTTAAACATGCTTTAGTTAAGTCGTACATGCTTTAGTGTAGTAACATTTTAGTTTCACTTTTTAGTGCTTTGATTAATACCATATTTACCTTTCAGGTTTTATCTGCTTACGCGGGTATCTCTGTGTTGACAAATTGCTTGAACACGCTTTAGTTCAGTTACATTGTTGTTTAGCAATCCTATATAGTGCTTATCATAGTGCTGGAAAATATCACACTGTACAGTATAGGTAGTTACCGTACTGTTTATCGTATAGTATATTGTAGTCACACATTTTAGATCTATTCCCTACTAACCGTTTCTTCTTTCCCAGGCCTTTAATCACTTTCAACACTCTTCCAAATCAATTTTGTTCTACTTCACAATTTCGGCTGCATCTCTAAATTATTCAAACAAAATGGCCAGGAATTACGGCCCTAAAAACAAAGGACAGACATTTCGTAGACCACGTCAGTCCAACCATTCGACCCCCAAAAGTACCGACAATCAGACATTTTCGGAATTCTCTCGTCTGGTCAAGGTATTATATCAGGTGTTGCAGTGCCTGCACCACATTGGCTTACTAGAGGAGCATTTGGCTAAAGACTCCCTCCCAAAATCACTTATACGAAGAGTTGATGATATGAACAGCTTCTTCAAACCAGCTCAGCGAGACTCTGACTTTGATTTCGGCATTGGACTGATAAACCAAAATTGGGCAACTAAAAGTCTACATGAGCTGGTTAAACATTACAAAAAATGTCTTCAAAAACTGAAGTCACAGGTTATTTCGGCCAAATCTTCTAAAGACCTGGACTTCGACCGTGCTATTTCTAACGCCTTAAAATGGGGAAAACAAAATCATAAAGCCAAATTAACGGAAACCACTATCTCGGCCTTTCGGAAATTTATTTCGGACCTCGACCCCACGGTGTGGGAGAATCGTTCGGGTAGAGTGCGTCAGCCAATTACCACTCCTCCGGCATCTCGGCCTTCTACAAGCACACGGTCTCCGTCTTCGCCTGTTGACTCACCAGCATTGCCAAACTCGCCCAGTTTGACACATGCTGCCAGGTCGCATTCCCCATCTTCCCGTGTTCTACATCCTCCTACTTATAACCTGCCTTCGGTCTCATCCACCCCTACTCGGTTATCTAATTCTCCTCAGCCTAACCGCCCTTCTAACTCGTCATCCAACACATCTAATCCAACTAACCCGGGTGTCTCTAGTACTAACTCCTATGCTGACACCGCAAAATCACCCCCAACGGCCGGTTTTCGTACACCATATCGCCGTGTTCAAAATTCAAAATTCTATAAATTCAGGCACACTGCTTCTGACAGACAGGGAAAAATGAACTGGCGCCTCCCAAAAGTCACCAAAAATGTCCTTCTTTGGGGTGCTTCAAATCTTTCTCGGATTAATCTAGAACCACACCCTGATGTTCAGGTCGAATGTTATCCTGGTGCCCAGTTCAAACATTTTCGGAATATGGCTAGCCATTATCGCCACGGGTCTTCCCAGCCCAAAAAAATTCTGCTAAACATTGGAGTAAATAACAAACAACTTGAGCCACGAATTGCCAAACAAGAAATGAGTTTAATGATGAGTTCGATCCGAAAAGCTTTCCCCCGCGCAAAATTGTATTTTATCGAACTCCAAGTTTCGGACCTTCTACCAGCCAGTGAATGCCATTGTATAGAATCTCTAAACCAAAATGCTGAGCACATTAGGCATTTGGAAATTATCAAGAAAATTGACCCTGAATTCTTTTCTGTCGGCGACGACAACATACACTGGACTGAAGATACAGCAAATTATCTGTATAAACACTGGCTCCATACAATAGATTTAAACTAAATTTGGGAGAGGGCACGTGCCGCCCTAATTTTGGCTTAGGAACTAGCATAGTTAACCTAACCAATAGTCTTGTACTAACCCAATCTGATCACTCCCTGCTCAGCCACGGGCTCTCTTTTGTGCCTACTCCCAAACCCAGCACAGGCATGGATGCACATATGGAGACCAAGGGATACGAAATTATCATACCTTTCAAAAATAAACTTCACTTGGCTGATCGCTATAGAAACTCTGTCGGAGAAAAAGAACCCTTCACGGCTAATTCCGGGTATATCCCCGAGAACGTCGATCCTGAAATTCCAAAAGCTGTAGATAATCTTTCAACTAGAGTTCAGGCTTTATTAACAAGTGGTAGGTTTGGAAATTACCAAAATTTGTCTATTTCGGAACGCCGCTCCCTATCTAAATTACGTCACAATAGAAACTTAGTCCTTAAGCCTGCAGACAAAGGCTCTGCCACTGTTATCTTGTCAAGAGAAAACTACATTAAAGAAGCCCAGCGTCTGCTCAATAATCCCAGACATTACAAAAAACTAAACAAAGAAATATGGCCTCAAAATTATGTCAGATTTCTTCAAATTTTGGTCCAATTAAAAGAAAAACAAATTCTTTCCGACAAACAGTTAGAGTATCTGGCCCCTAAGAAACATGAAGCAAAAATGAGACATTTTTACATTTTGCCGAAGATCCATAAGCCGATTGAAAAATGGGCTGATGAGTTTACCCCGCCAGGCCGACCTATTGTTTCTGATTGTGGGTCTGACTCCTACCACATTTCCGAATTGATTGACTATCACCTCAAACCAATTGCTAACCGGCACCCTAGTTATCTAAAAAACACAGAGGATTTTCTTGCCAAATTATCCCAAATCAACGTTCCTCCGAATACTCTTCTAGTCACTATGGATATTGAATCAATGTATACCAATATTGATATAGATGGTGGAATACGTTCGATCAAAAACGCTTTTCAACAGTTTCCCGATCCTAAAAGACCAGATGACGAAATTCTTGAACTTTTGGAACTTAGTCTTAAAGGAAACGATTTTGAGTTTAATGGAGAAATCTATCAACAGGTCAGTGGATGTGCTATGGGGAAAAGGTTTAGTCCAAACTTCGCATCGATTTACGTAGCTCAGTGGGAAGAAGAGGCTTTAAGGAAATGCGACAAACAACCCCTCTTGTACCTTCGTTTTTTTGGACGATATTTTTCTTCTTTGGGATCACCCTAGAGAAGATCTCGGGCCATTTATTGACATTCTGAACAGCCATGACCCCAATATAAAATTAGAAGCAGTAGTTCACCAATCCTCTATTGATTATTTGGATGTCACAGTCTACAAAGGTCCCGGGTTTGCCAATACTGGATATTTAGATTACAAGGTATTTTTCAAACCTACCGACACACATGAACTTCTCCATGCCAAATCGTTTCATCCTCCACATATGTTTAAGGGTATAATCAAATCACAAATCATCCGATTTCACCGGAATTCTAGCAATCTCCAAAATTTCAATCAGTCTTGTTCAGTATTATTCCAAGCATTGAAGCCTAGAGGCTATTCAGCTCGTTTCCTGCGTCGAATCAAATCGAACACCCTCCGAGAGATCACCTCACAACACTCAGATGACACCCGTAGGTCTGAACCCGTTAGGATCAAACATAATCGCCCCAACGTCGGCGATGGTCAAACTCAAAAATGCCTAAAAGATCGATGTAAACTTGATGCATTCATCGCGACTCGAACGTACTTCAAAAGTGAACAAACGAGAAACAAATATCAACTACGAGACCATTTCACCTGTGACTCGGTGAACGTAATATATCTTATTACGTGCAAAAAGTGTCTTAAACAGTATATTGGTGAAACAAAAAGGGCATTTAGGGAACGAGCCACCCGTCATCAATCTGATATTTTTCTCGAAAACGACGGTCCGGTTAACGACCATTTCAATCTCCCAGGACACATCCTCCAGGAACATTTTGAGATCATGCCTATTGAACAAATCCCCACTCTCGCCACACAGGAAGAAACTGACGACCTGAGAGCGATACGCGAGACATTTTGGATCAAAACTTTACAAACACGATATCCTTTCGGCATGAATATCGATCCAGGCAAACAGTCTAAACGGGAGATAATACCCTTTGTGATTCCTTATAGCAGGCGATATGTTGAAGCCGCTCGTATGCTAAAGGAGGAATATCAGAATCTTCAACCTAAACTGAGGCAGCCACTCAATCTGAAGCCAATCATAGCTTACAGAAAGAATAAGAGTTTACGCGACTTACTAGTCCGAAGTAAACTATATCCTCTAACACAGGTTGGTGACTGAAATTTACGATTTACTGCCATGGCACAAGCTAAACTATAGCAGCCTTTTAAAACCATCAGAAACTTGTCTCTAGGAACGATTTTTAGGAAATGAGTTTTGTTTAATACATCCCTGTGCCAGTGCCTACATACTCACATAAAATACATACATGCCAGTGCCAGGCTCCTAAATTGTTTCTATAAAACCCAGCATTGTCTATTTCGCACAACACCGTCGGAACATGTCTGTTATCTCGGATAGGTACTCAGTATCTCATATCAACGCTGTGTGTACAATGATTGTTTTGATTATTTTAGTGACTGTGTGATCACTGGGTATTTTGATATCCAACCCATGTTTCAACAATGCACATGATCTCTCTTTGAATCATGACCGGTTCACTGGAGATTTGTTAAGTGAACAATAGTCTCACGGTAAACAATTAACGGTTGATGTTTCTCTTACTGATTACAATGACATGGTCCAGTCAAAACACTAATCATTGTGGATGTGGACCATTGATCCCATGCCCACCTGCTGACAAAACCGTTGTAGAAGCAAGTGGTGCCAACAATTTTGTATTTAGAATGCTTTTAGAGTGACTTTCAACTGGGATTATCTTAAGTCAACTTTTATCTAGATTTTGTTATTAAAATAATTGTATTTGAGAAACATGTGTCACTGCCTAATCACTACATGGGACCCTGGTGTACACAAGCTTGAGGATATAAAATGGGAACATTTTCCGGGAGTCTTCAGACTTGTTTTTTTGGTTACTGAAGACGGGCACCCATACCCGAAAATATTCTAGCCAGCGACGGTGTAAACTTTGGCCTGACTGTAAGATTACTTTTATGCTTCTAATTAATACCATATTTACCTTTCAGAGTTTTATCTGCTTACGCAGGTATCTTTTTGTAGACAAATTATTTCTTTGTGCTTTAGTTAAGTTGAAAATGCTTTAGTTAAGTCGTACATGCTTTAGTGTAGTAACATTTTAGTTTCGCTTTTTAGTGCTTATGATTAATACCATATTTACCTTTCAGGTTTTATCTGCTTACGCGGGTATCTCTGTGTTGACAAATTGCTTGAACACGCTTTAGTTCAGTTACATTGTTGTTTAGCAATCCTATGTAGTGCTTATCATAGTGCTGGAAAATATCACACTGTAAGTATAGGTAGTTACCGTACTGTTTACCGTATAGTATACTGTAGTCACACATTTTAGATCTATTCCCTACTAACCGTTTCTTCTTTCCCAGACCTTTAATCACTTTCAACACTCTTCCAAATCAATTTTGCTCTACTTCACAATTTCGGCTGCATCTCTAAATTATTCAGACAAAATGGCCAGGAATTACGGCCCTAAAAACAAAGGACAGACATTTCGTAGACCACGTCAGTCCAACCATTCGACCCCCAAAAATACCGACAATCAGACATTTTCGGAATTTTCTCGTCTGGTCAAGGTATTGTATCAGGTATTACAGTGCCTGCATCACATTGGTTTACTAGAGGAGCATTTGGCTAAAGACTCCCTCCCAAAATCACTTATACGAAGAGTTGATGATATGAACAGCTTCTTCAAACCAGCTCAGCGAGACTCTGACTTTGATTTCGGCATTGGACTGATAAACCAAAATTGGGCAACTAAAAGTCTACATGAGCTGGTTAAACATTACAAAAAATGTCTTCAAAAACTGAAGTCACAGGTTATTTCGGCCAAATCTTCTAAAGACCTGGACTTCGACCGTGCTATTTCTAACGCCTTAAAATGGGGAAAACAAAATCATAAAGCCAAATTAACGGAAACCACTATCTCGGCCTTTCGGAAATTTATTTTGGACCTCGATCCCACGGTGTCGGAGAATCGTTCGGGTAGAGCTCGTCAGCCAATTACCACTCCTCCGGCATCTCGGCCTTCTACAAGCACACGGTCTCCGTCTTCGCCTGTTGACTCACCAGCATTGCCAAACTCGCCCAGTTTGACACATACTGCCAGGTCGCATTCCCCATCTTCCCGTGTTCTACATCCTCCTACTTATAACCTTCCTTCGGTCTCATCCACCCCTACTCGGTTATCTAATTCTCCTCAGCCTAACCGCCTTTCTAACTCGTCATCCAACACATCTAATCCAACTAACCCGGGTGTCTCTAGTACTAACTCCTATGCTGACACCGCAAAATCACCCCCAACGGCCGGTTTTCGTACACCATATCGCCGTGTTCAAAATTCAAAATTCTATAAATTCAGGCACACTGCTTCTGACAGACAGGGGAAAATGAACTGGCGCCTCCCAAAAGTCACCAAAAATGTCCTTCTTTGGGGTGCTTCGAATCTTTCTCGGATTAATCTAGAACCACACCCTGATGTTCAGGTCGAATGTTATCCTGGTGCCCAGTTCAAACATTTTCGGAATATGGCTAGCCATTATCGCCACGGGTCTTCCCAGCCCAAAAAAATTCTGCTAAACATTGGAGTAAATAACAAACAACTTGAGCCACGAATTGCCAAACAAGAAATGAGTTTAATGATGAGTTCGATCCGAAAAGCTTTCCCCCGCGCAAAATTGTATTTTATCGAACTCCAAGTTTCGGACCTTCTACCAGCCAGTGAATGCCATTGTATAGAATCTCTAAACCAAAATGCTGAGCACATTAGGCATTTGGAAATTATCAAGAAAATTGACCCTGAATTCTTTTCTGTCGGCGACGACAACATACACTGGACTGAAGATACAGCAAATTATCTGTATAAACACTGGCTCCATACAATAGATTTAAACTAAATTTGGGAGAGGGCACGTGCCGCCCTAATTTTGGCTTAGGAACTAGCATAGTTAACCTAACCAATAGTCTTGTACTAACCCAATCTGATCACTCCCTGCTCAGCCACGGGCTCTCTTTTGTGCCTACTCCCAAACCCAGCACAGGCATGGATGCACATATGGAGACCAAGGGATACGAAATTATCATACCTTTCAAAAATAAACTTCACTTGGCTGATCGCTATAGAAACTCTGTCGGAGAAAAAGAACCCTTCACGGCTAATTCCGGGTATATCCCCGAGAACGTCGATCCTGAAATTCCAAAAGCTGTAGAAATTCCAAAAGCTGTAGATAATCTTTCAACTAGAGTTCAGGCTTTATTAACAAGTGGTAGGTTTGGAAATTACCAAAATTTGTCTATTTCGGAACGCCGCTCCCTATCTAAATTACGTCACAATAGAAACTTAGTCCTTAAGCCTGCAGACAAAGGCTCTGCCACTGTTATCTTGTCAAGAGAAAACTACATTAAAGAAGCCCAGCGTCTGCTCAATAATCCCAGACATTACAAAAAACTAAACAAAGAAATATGGCCTCAAAATTATGTCAGATTTCTTCAAATTTTGGTCCAATTAAAAGAAAAACAAATTCTTTCCGACAAACAGTTAGAGTATCTGGCCCCTAAGAAACATGAAGCAAAAATGAGACATTTTTACATTTTGCCGAAGATCCATAAGCCGATTGAAAAATGGGCTGATGAGTTTACCCCGCCAGGCCGACCTATTGTTTCTGATTGTGGGTCTGACTCCTACCACATTTCCGAATTGATTGACTATCACCTCAAACCAATTGCTAACCGGCACCCTAGTTATCTAAAAAACACAGAGGATTTTCTTGCCAAATTATCCCAAATCAACGTTCCTCCGAATACTCTTCTAGTCACTATGGATATTGAATCAATGTATACCAATATTGATATAGATGGTGGAATACGTTCGATCAAAAACGCTTTTCAACAGTTTCCCGATCCTAAAAGACCAGATGACGAAATTCTTGAACTTTTAGAACTTAGTCTTAAAGGAAACGATTTTGAGTTTAATGGAGAAATCTATCAACAGGTCAGTGGATGTGCTATGGGGAAAAGGTTTAGTCCAAACTTCGCATCGATTTACGTAGCTCAGTGGGAAGAAGAGGCTTTAAGGAAATGCGACAAACAACCCCTCTTGTACCTTCGTTTTTTTGGACGATATTTTTCTTCTTTGGGATCACCCTAGAGAAGATCTCGGGCCATTTATTGACATTCTGAACAGCCATGACCCCAATATAAAATTAGAAGCAGTAGTTCACCAATCCTCTATTGATTATTTGGATGTCACAGTCTACAAAGGTCCCGGGTTTGCCAATACTGGATATTTAGATTACAAGGTATTTTTCAAACCTACCGACACACATGAACTTCTCCATGCCAAATCGTTTCATCCTCCACATATGTTTAAGGGTATAATCAAATCACAAATCATCCGATTTCACCGGAATTTTAGCAATCTCCAAAATTTCAATCAGTCTTGTTCAGTATTATTCCAAGCATTGAAGCCTAGAGGCTATTCAGCTCGTTTCCTGCGTCGAATCAAATCGAACACCCTCCGAGAGATCACCTCACAACACTCAGATGACACCCGTAGGTCTGAACCCGTCAGGATCAAACATAATCGCCCCAACGTCGGCGATGGTCAAACTCAAAAATGCCTAAAAGATCGATGTAAACTTGATGCATTCATCGCGACTCGAACGTACTTCAAAAGTGAACAAACGAGAAACAAATATCAACTACGAGACCATTTCACCTGTGACTCGGTGAACGTAATATATCTTATTACGTGCAAAAAGTGTCTTAAACAGTATATTGGTGAAACAAAAAGGGCATTTAGGGAACGAGCCGCCCGTCATCAATCTGATATTTTTCTCGAAAACGACGGTCCGGTTAACGACCATTTCAATCTCCCAGGACACATCCTCCAGGAACATTTTGAGATCATGCCTATTGAACAAATCCCCACTCTCGCCACACAGGAAGAAACTGACGACCTGAGAGCGATACGCGAGACATTTTGGATCAAAACTTTACAAACACGATATCCTTTTGGCATGAATATCGATCCAGGCAAACAGTCTAAACGGGAGATAATACCATTTGTGATTCCTTATAGCAGGCGATATGTTGAAGCCGCTCGTATGCTAAAGGGGGAATATCAGAATCTTCAACCTAAACTGAGGCAGCCACTCAATCTGAAGCCAATCATAGCTTACAGAAAGAATAAGAGTTTACGCGACTTACTAGTCCGAAGTAAACTATATCCTCTACACAGGTTGGTGACTGAAACTTACGATTTACTGCCATGGCATAAGCTAAACTATAGCAGCCTTTTAAAACCATCAGAAACTTGTCTCTAGGAACGATTTTTAGGAAATGAGTTTTGTTTAATACAACCCTGTGCCAGTGCCTACATACTCACATAAAATACATACATGCCAGTGCCAGGCTCCTAAATTGTTTCTATAAAACCCAGCATTGTCTATTTCGCACAACACCGTCGGAACATGTCTGTTATCTCGGATAGGTACTCAGTATCTCATATCAATGCTGTATGTACAATGATTGTTTTGATTATTTTAGTGACTGCGTGATCACTGGGTATTTTGATATCCAGCCCATGTTTCAACAATGCACATGATCTCTCTTTGAATCATGGCCGGTTCACTGGAGATTTGTTAAGTGAACAATAGTCTCACGGTAAACAATTAACGGTTGATGTTTCTCTTACTGATTACAATGACATGGTCCAGTCAAAACATTAATCATTGTGGATGTGGACCATTGATCCCATGCCCACCTGCTGACAAAACCGTTGTAGAAGCAAGTGGTGCCAACAATTTTGTATTTAGAATGCTTATAGAGTGACTTTCAACTGGGATTATCTTAAGTCAACTTTTATCTAGATATTGTTATTAAAATAATTGTATTTGAGAAACATGTGTCACTGCCTAATCACTACATGATTACAAGCTTGAGGATATAAAATAGGAACATTTTCCGGGAGTCTTCAGACTTGTTTTTTGGTTACTGAAGACGGGCACCCATACCCGAAAATATTCTAGCCAGCGACGGTGTAAACTTTGGCCTGACTGTAAGATTACTTTTATGCTTCTAATTAATACCATATTTACCTTTCAGAGTTTTATCTGCTTACGCAGGTATCTTTTTGTAGACAAATTATTTCTTTATGCTTTAGTTAAGTTGAACATGCTTTAGTTAAGTCGTACATGCTTTAGTGTAGTAACATTTTAGTTTAGCTTTTTAGTGCTTATGATTAATACCATATTTACCTTTCAGGCTTTATCTGCTTACGCGGGTATCTCTGTGTTGACAAATTGCTTGAACACGTTTTAGTTCAGTTACATTGTTGTTTAGCTATCCTATATAGTGCTTATCATAGTGCTGGAAAATATCACACTGTATAGTATAGGTAGTTACCGTACTGTTTATCGTATAGTATACTGTAGTCACACATTTTAGATCTATTCCCTACTAACCGTTTCTTCTTTCCCAGACCTTTAATCACTTTCAACACTCTTCCAAATCAATTTTGTTCTACTTCACAATTTCGGCTGCATCTCTAAATTATTCAGACAAAATGGCCAGGAATTACGGCCCTAAAAATAAAGGACAGACATTTCGTAGACCACGTCAGTCCAACCATTCGACCCCCAAAAATACCGACAATCAGACATTTTCGGAATTCTCTCGTCTGGTCAAGGTATTATATCAGGTGTTACAGTGCCTGCACCACATTGGCTTACTAGAGGAGCATTTGGCTAAAGACTCCCTCCCAAAATCACTTATACGAAGAGTTGATGATATGAACAGCTTCTTCAAACCAGCTCAGCGAGACTCTGACTTTGTGATTTCGGCATTGGACTGATAAACCAAAATTGGGCAACTAAAAGTCTACATGAGCTGGTTAAACATTACAAAAAATGTCTTCAAAAACTGAAGTCACAGGTTATTTCGGCCAAATCTTCTTCGACCGTGCTATTTCTAACGCCTTAAAATGGGGAAAACAAAATCATAAAGCCAAATTAACGAAAACCACTATCTCGGCCTTTCGGAAATTTATTTCGGACCTCGACCCCACGGTGTCGGAGAATCGTTCGGGTAGAGTTCGTCAGCCAATTACCACTCCTCCGGCATCTCGGCCTTCTACAAGCACACGGTCTCCGTCTTCGCCTGTTGACTCACCAGCATTGCCAAACAACATTGCCCAGTTTGACACATGCTGCCAGGTCGCATTCCCCATCTTCCCGTGTTCTACATCCTCCTACTTATAACCTACCTTCGGTCTCATCCACCCCTACTCGGTTATCTAATTCTCCTCAGCCTAACCGCCCTTCTAACTCGTCATCCAACACATCTAATCCAACTAACCCGGGTGTCTCTAGTACTAACTCCTATGCTGACACCGCAAAATCACCCCCAACGGCCGGTTTTCGTACACCATATCGCCGTGTTCAAAATTCAAAATTCTATAAATTCAGGCACACTGCTTCTGACAGACAGGGAAAAATGAACTGGCGCTTCCCAAAAGTCACCAAAAATGTCCTTCTTTGGGGTGCTTCGAATCTTTCTCGGATTAATCTAGAACCACACCCTGATGTTCAGGTCGAATGTTATCCTGGTGCCCAGTTCAAACATTTTCGGAATATGGCTAGCCATTATCGCCACGGGTCTTCCCAGCCCAAAAACATTCTACTAAACATTGGAGTAAATAACAAACAACTTGAGCCACCGTTTGCCAAACAAGAAATGAGTTTAATGATGAGTTCGATCCGAAAAGCTTTCCCCCGCGCAAAATTGTATTTTATCGAACTCCAAGTTTCGGACCTTCTACCAGCCAGTGAATGCCATTGTATAGAATCTCTAAACCAAATTGCTGAGCACATTAGGCATTTGGAAATTATCAAGAAAATTGACCCTGAATTCTTTTCTGTCGGCGACGACAACATACACTGGACTGAAGATACAGCAAATTATCTGTATAAACACTGGCTCCATACAATAGATTTAAACTAAATTTGGGAGAGGGCACGTGCCGCCCTAATTTTGGCTTAGGAATTAGCATAGTTAACCTAACCAATAATCTTGTACTAACCAAATCTGATCAATCCCTTCTCAGCCACGGTCTCTCTTTTGTGCCTACTCCTAACCCCAGCACAGGCATGGATGCACATATGGAGACCAAGGGATACGAAATTATCATACCTTTCAAAAATAAACTTCACTTGGCTGATCGCTATAGAAACTCTGTCGGAGAAAAAGAACCCTTCACGGCTAATTCCGGGTATATCCCCGAGAACGTCGATCCTGAAATTCCAAAAGCTGTAGATAATCTTTCAACTAGAGTTCAGGCTTTATTAACAAGTGGTAGGTTTGGAAATTTCCAAAATTTGTCTATTTCGGAACGCCGGTCCCTATCTATATTACGTCACAATAGAAACATAGTCCTTAAGCCTGCAGACAAAGGCTCTGCCACTGTTATCTTGTCAAGAGAAAACTACATTAAAGAAGCCCAGCGTCTGCTCAATAATCCTAGGCATTACAAAAAACTAAACAAAGAAATATGGCCTCAAAATTATGTCAGATTTCTTCAAATTTTGGTCCAATTAAAAGAAAAACAAATTATTTCCGACAAACAGTTAGAGTATCTGGCCCCTAAGAAACATGAAGCTAAAATGAGACATTTTTACAATTTGCCGAAGATTCACAAGCCGATTGAAAAATGGGCTGATGAGTTTACCCCACCAGGCTGACCTATTGTTTCTGATTGTGGGTCTGACTCCTACCACATTTCCGAATTTATTGACTATCACCTCAAACCAATTGCTAACCGGCACCCTAGTTATCTACAAATTATCCCAAATCAACGTTCCTTCGAATGCTCTTCTAGTCACTATGGATATTGAATCAATGTATACCAATATTGATATAGATGGTGGAATACGTTCGATCAAAAACGCTTTTCAACAGTTTCCCGATCCTAAAAGACCAGATGACGAAATTCTTCAACTTTTGGAACTTAGTCTTAAAGGAAACGATTTTGAGTTTAATGGAGAAATCTATCAACAGGTCAGTGGATGTGCTATGGGGAAACGGTTTAGTCCAAACTTCGCATCTATTTACGTAGCACAGTGGGAAGAAGAGGCTTTAAGGAAATGCGACAAACAACCCCTCTTGTACCTTCGTTTTCTGGACGATATTTTTCTTCTTTGGGATCACCCTAGAGAAGATCTCGGGCCATTTATTGACATTCTGAACAGCCATGACCCCAATATAAAATTAGGAGCAGTAGTTCACGAATCCTCTATTGATTATTTGGATGTCACAGTCTACAAAGGTCCCGGGTTTGCCAATACTGGATATTTAGATTACAAGGTATTTTTCAAACCTACCGACACACATGAACTTCTCCATGGCAAATCGTTTCATCCTCCACATATGTTTAAGGGTATAATCAAATCACAAATCATCCGATTTCACCGGAATTCTAGCAATCTCCAAAATTTCAATCAGTCTTGTTCAGTATTGTTCCAAGCATTGAAGCCTAGAGGCTATTCAGCTCGTTTCCTGCGTCGAATCAAATCGAACACCCTCCGAGAGATCACCTCACAACACTCAGACGACACCCGTAGGTCTGAACCCGTTAGGATCAAACATAATCGCCCCAACGTCGGCGATGGTCAAACTCAAAAATGCCTAAAAGATCGATGTAAACTTGATGCATTCATCGCGCCTCGAACGTACTTCAAAAGTGAACAAACAAGAAACAAATATCAACTACGAGACCATCTCACCTGTGACTCGGTGAACGTAATATATCTCATTACGTGCAAAAAGTGTCTTAAACAGTATATTGGTGAAACAAAAAGGGCATTTAGGGAACGAGCCACCCGTCATCAATCTGATATTTTTCTCGAAAACGACGGTCCGGTTAACGACCATTTCAATCTCCCAGGACACATCCTCCAGGAACATTTTGAGATCATGCCTATTGAACAAATCCCCACTCTCGCCACACAGGAAGAAACTGACGACCTGAGAGCGATACGCGAGACATTTTGGATCAAAACTTTACAAACACGATATCCTTTTGGCATGAATATCGATCCAGGCAAACAGTCTAAACGGGAGATAATACCTTTTGTGATTCTTTATAGCAGGCGATATGTTGAAGCCGCTCGTATTCTAAAGGAGGAATATCAGAATCTTCAACCTAAACTGAGGCAGCCACTCAATCTGAAGCCAATCATAGCTTACAGAAAGAATAAGAGTTTACGCGACTTACTAGTCCGAAGTAAACTATATCCTCTAACACAGGTTGGTGACTGAAATTTACGATTTACTGCCATGGCATAAGCTAAACTATAGCAGCCTTTTAAAACCATCAGAAACTTGTCTCTAGGAACGATTTTTAGGAAATGAGTTTTGTTTAATACATCCCTGTGCCAGTGCCTACATACTCACATAAAATACATACATACTATATGAAAAAATATCTTATACAAATAATGAAAGCATGCAAAGTTAATGATTTCAGGCTCATGCTATATACTATATGAACAAATATATTATACAAGTAATGAAAGCATGCAAAGTAAAAGATTTTCAGGCAGATATGAAAGCATGCAAAGTTAATGATTTCAGGCAAATGGCATGCAGTTAAGTGGCGTTAACATAGACATGCATAGGTAACAAAATATACATACGTTGACTTGAAGCATGTGCCTCGTTTATCTGAAATACTTAATTCAAATATCCTGACTATATACAATGAGAATACCTACATGTACTGATTAGTATGGTATACCTTGTATACTGACTGAAATACATACATGTACAAATGAATGAGGTATCCATCAGTATCTCACCCGCCAAGCCGCAGGCCCCCCGCCAACCCGAGAAGGTCCGATAGACACCGTGCCACCAGCCCCGGAACCCCCCGAAGGTACCTGCTAAAAGGGCAAATAAGGGCCCTTCTTGAGCAGTACCAGATCCCATGAGCTAAATACCACCCATGTAGGACCTATCGAAGGGGGCCCCCGGGGAGGGGGAACGGGGTCTAGGAAGGGAGAAGATTAACCACGTGAATGAAGAAGCCCCGCAGTACCCTTATTCCTTCAAGATTAAGGTGAAGCCCTCCATCCCTCGCCGCGAATAATTCCCTTTTTGGCGGCCCTTGGCGTAAAAATGGACGGAAAGTGTTGATGAAGTATAGATGTTGAGTTTCCTTACACATCAGCTGTACTGCCCTGTTGAACAAGGTAACCTGATTATCTGTAATGTGGAAGTCTACGGGACGGGGCAGGATGGGTGAAACAACTATCAATAAAGAAGGATTTTTTGCCTGAAGAGAGTCAATAAATTACGAAAGTTAGACAGCATTATGACATTAGAAGACGACCTGACGTCATTAGTGCGCACGTGTATCGCAGCGTGCGAGTATGCACTAAAATCAATGCGGCAGGCCCTCCCCAGGAGTGAAGTGATGGTGGCTCCCGGGAATGAAAAAATGTCAGTGTGGTGAATATCGGCTAGATACTTGATGATAGAATCCCCCACAATGCACACTCTATTTGCACTGCAGATCTCTGAAAATATGAAGATTAGCTTCACTAGGCATGATCATTTAAAATCTTGACTCGCATTAATTGCGAGACCAGAACCTTCTCTTGCAAACCCAACTCAAGGTAATTTTCGTATGCGTCACTCTTCCAATCCCCAACCAGTTGAATGAGCTCAGAAGGCACGTTTGCACGAAAGGCAAATGACGTATCCCCCCGCCGAAAACTATGAGAAGAGTACAGGCCCCGATTCCTGCCCGTTCTATGCACCAGGCCTTTAAGAAATTTCTCCATTTTGGGGTATGTGACTGGAGTTAACCCTGTGCCGCTGGGCAAGGAGAAGGCTGGAGAAGATGCATTCCCTGGTACTAGGTACAGCATGTTTGTATAAGCATTTACGGGGCACAAGGGGGAGCCAGTGATGGCCAGCACAGGAACGCGGAGCTCCCTCTGACCAAACTGGATGGTCTTAGACCATTTCATTAGCACCAACAGAGCGTGATTACTGCAAACGACATCACCGCGTGTGAGTTGCTTGGTGGCATCAAAGGTGAGAGTGCTATTTGGCACCATGTTTGATTTTCTCACCATTAGAAAGAAACTCAGCAAAATAGGGCCCAATAAGTGGCATGCTCTAGGGTAGTACAGTCTAATTACAACACATATAAGGGAGTGGGAAGAGGTGCCGACATACTGACTGCGTCACATGACTTCACAGAATAGCCTTCTGGTTAACCTATTCTAAAGCACATACCAAGAATCTAACGATTCGTGATATGTGTTGTATCTCAGGTACGCTTTTATTGTACCTGTTCATGTAGCAACTTGGATGATATGACCACACGGCCCCTAGCATCGGCATATGCGGTATTAGATACAAATCTAGAGAGCTATGATGGAAATGCTCTGACAACTCGTATACTGGTAATTGGTGAGCTGTTTCGCTGTGACAACTCGTACATTGGAGATTGGTGAGTTGTATCGTCGTCAGATGTAAATGACGGCATTTAGCACAAAAGACTAGTCTGTAAGGCCCGATGTCGACCCAGCATCAACTTCCCGCAAATGCCAACATATATCAAAGACCAAAAGGTCTGTACAGGGGGCGGGCCTCGGGGATGAAACTCCAGCAGTAGTTCTGGGGAGATTGGCAGGGCTCTCTTTGGTTTATGTAATTTCACCCTATCCAGGTCCTTCAATAATAAACGGATATCGATCGAGCTCATATCGGGAGCTTCTAAATCCAAGAGGATATGCAATAGCCTAACTCCACTGAGGTAGTTTGGATAGATTCTGCCGATTTGAAGCTCCTACTTAAAAACTGGGCGTATAGGCAGATGAGCTCATTGGAAGCCGGGAGAGCAGTGAGTCCGAAATGCTCACAGAAAAGAAAAAAGGATTTCCATTGTATTTTTAAATTTCTGTAGGTACCTTGGGCAAAGGCTTGACCCATAGAACCCTTAGCTTCTTGCTTCAGCTTTGACAGTTCAGTACCTGGAATCAAGTGAAGTGCGGTTAACAGTGCTCATTAATCATGCTAACATATTAAAGATCATGGCTGAAGTCAAACAATTCATGGGTAACAACTTTCTCTATGTACCCCTCGTCCCGGGTCCTGGCCAGAAATTTTGTTTTAAAATGGTCTCCCATTTCCCAGCGTGATAGGAGATCGGGAAGGCGGTTCTCAACCCCTGGAATATGTCTAGCCCTTACTTCAAATTCGTGCAATGCTGCAGAGAAACAAATCTCTCGCAGACAGTCCTGCATGAAGGAGCACTTGGCCCCGCCTGTGTTGAGAACTATAACTGAAACTTCGTTATCACAGAATATCAAAATCTTTCCTGTGAAGAGGGGACCCCACAGCTTAAGGCATACAACAATGGCTAACAGTTCCAGGGCATTTATGCTCAAATTTCGGGCTTGTATGTGACGAGGAAATGAGAAGTGGCAGAATTCTCTACCACAGACATGCATCTGAGGCGAAAATTTCATCTGGATTGCACCAATCCTCTATCATCATCATGGAGATGCCGTTATATGACACAAGGAATCTTTTCCACCACTGCAAGTCTTTTTTAACAGCGGTTGGTATGCAGACTTGATCACCAATTACCAATATACGAGTTGTCAGAGCATTTCCATCATAGCTCTCTAGATTTGTATCTAATACCGCTTATGCCGGTGCTAGGGGCCGTGTGGTCATATCATCTAAGTTGCCACATGAACAGGTACAATAAAAGCGTACCTGAGATACAACACATATCACGAATCGTTAGATTCATGGTATGTGCTTTAGAATAGGTTAACCGGAAGACTATACTGTGAAGTCATGTGGCTCTGTCAGTATGTCGGCACCTCTTCCCACTTCCCTTATGTGTGTTGTAATTTGAAGTTCTGAATGGTACGTAACCAGGCAGTGAGCCTTGAAACAAATAACCTGCCGGGTCTGACACAAGCGGATACAAAATTTGATTTCCCCAGAAGAGACTTCAACTCTGTCAGGGTGGCTTTCTCGCGCTCTAGCCACTCTTCAACCAGTTGTAAAATTTCTATGAACCTATCTGGAGTTACTGTTAAGGTCATTGCCACTGTATTGAACCAGACTCCTATATATCTCATCTCTGTGGCTGGAGCCCAGTTTTTTTCCTGGGAGTCCTCTAAGCCACAACGTTGCAGAAGTAGATTAAACTGCTCAAAGGCGGCGTTTGCGAATAGAGGTTCGTCGGCCCCGGCCAGGTCATCAAGATAATTAACGAGGTCATATCCCCTTCGCTTGAACATATATGCTACGGTTGAAGTGACTCTTTGGCAAATATGGGCTGCTGAACGCAGGCCCATAGAGAGCACCCTGTCAAAGTAGATCTTGTTTCTCCACTTAAAGGCTACCAGATGCATGTCCCCCGGGTCTATGGGTATCTGTCTATAGGCCCTCTTTAGGTCCTTTTTGAAGAGTAGGCAAACCCTACCCTTCCTTTTGATAATATCCACTAACTGGTCTACCCTTGGGAATGTTAAATTAACGGATCCCCCCAGATATTCGTCCCTGGAAATTCCATCATTGACACTCCCCGACGAGGGAAGCTTGAATCTAATATAACCCGGCGCTCTGCGCTGTCTGCTTTGGGCACCGTGTTCAATGGAGAAACATTGATAGGAATTTCAAGTGGATTAGAATCAAAGGGACCCACAATAGCATTGTAAGTCAATTCTTTGCATAAATATCGGTCAATTTGCTCTGGAAAATTCCGGGCTCCTTTGCGATTTTGGACATGACGGGATATCTGTAGATGTGACCTTGAAGTCTTGAACCCTAAAGGGAATCCAAATTCGAGCAAATCACACATTAGCTCGTCGTGGTAACCCACTAGTTTAGACCTCCAAAAAGAAATATTTAAGCCAGAGGGTACCGGGATTCTACAGTGCAAACAATTATGCTGCTGTGATTGGTTGATCAGACCATGAAGTTGAACCATATTTGGGCTCGGAGTGGTAACTCTTTTTTCAGTGTAACTTGAGTCGCCCTGACTGGATGGATAAGCTATATCATCTATAATAGAGGCGCCCGACCTGTTTGCGAAATTAAGTATTTTACTGTTCAGGTCTGAATCAACTATAATAAGGGACGGATTCCTGTGTACACTAGATGCCACATTGGCTCCCTCTAACCGAGCATTGTCCAGAAAGGGGAGAGAATCAGATTTACCTGTAGGATTTTCCATGGCTGCCCCACACTGTTGGGACGTTTCTACGTTTCTAGCTGAAAAGGAATGTTTCATATAATGAGGTATGAAAATTTCACATTCAGGGTTGAGAGTCGAATTCAATGCTAGTCATTTAGCTTTACCATTCTGAGCTGGACAAGAGGTAGAGCATTCTGGGTGCTCCTTCTTAACTTTATCTTTCAACCAGCACGAAGCACATATATGCAAAACCTGACGCATACTGCCTCGAAATGAGGCGGAATGCGGAGCGCTCTGGGAACATTTGTTTCTCTGATAAGCTGAGCAAAACCAAACTGAATCACTCTCTTTTTCTTTTGTCCCACCCCCTGAAATTTTGGTATAGCCTTGGGCTGGGCTGTACGCTTGTCGTTTGTGTAAAACATGCCTGGCCAGCAATGGGGCTTCTAAATCCCTAGAATCGTCGTGCCAGGTTCGTAATCCTAGTTCTATTTGCCTTAACCACGCGGCATAGAAATTAAGGAGCGCTCCCCATTCGTATTCAACAATCTTAGCCTTCCGGCTTTTTCTACTCTAGGCATCATGTCGTTGGAGATTATTTCCAATTCTCCAGCGACAAATGTCAAAATTTGAAATGTCAAATCTTGAAAGCGCTGATTCTTGTCTTTTCAACCCTAGCACTGGATGGCGATTGTTGACCCATTCCGGCTTGTCCGGTTTTGGAATTGGTTTCCTCGTCGGAAGATGAGCCATCTACCACTAGCCCTAAACGTTTCATGTGATTGTCGACTGCCTCACTCAAATGCTCCACCTGACGCAATTCGTTCAAGGAGACGCCAGTGTTGTGGGATCGTAAATCAAACGAGTGAGAGTCTCCTGCATTACCTTTAACAGTGTTGAGTTCACGCCGAGAATTTTCGATTTCTCGGCGCAGGCGCTCCTTCTCCCGAGCGGCTCGTTCCTTGCTGCGCTGTTCGATGGCCCGCTGTTTTTCTTGTTTGAGAGTCTCCAATTCCTGGCGCAGTTGCAGTATTTCTTCGTCCGCTATAAGGGCAACATCGGACACGATGTTCCCACCTTGGGAATCACCACCAAGCCCTGATGTGGAATGTTCAGTCGCCAGACTCTCCCTCACGTTCAGCTGTTCAACACTTCCGCTCGCGGTAGCCTCGCTTTCGTTAGGCAGCGAGAGAAACAAATTCTGATCAGGGGGGTTCCCGATTTGACTTTCCATGTCGTCAATAAGAAGCGTCTCGGTAAGTGAATTTCTCCCGACAGAATTAAGAATGGCGTAGCCCAGTTGAGCTCTCGTTCTGTACGATCTACGGGACATCGACGCACCTTCCGTCGGAATCAAAAGTCCGACGAGATCCAATAATCAAGGATATGTGAATCCGTTCAACAAGTTCAACTTCAAGAGAGTACGGCTCACTAATATCCGATCAACAGGTCAATACTGGCTCAATTAATCCAGCCCTCTAACTCACAAAAACCAAGGATAGAGGCTTTAACTTCAGTCAACTGCAGAATACATCAATGATGTTCTGACTATCCGATCGAAAACTGTAAGGATCTAATAAATGGTTCCTATATAAGTACCTGTGAAGTGTGAATCATGTGGTCCACGCTTGGGGTGAGTTGAACAGTGCTCAGTAATTAGCCGTTTTGAGGCGCCAAAACAGACCCATTATTCTTGTCCAGATTACTTCTTTATAATCCTGTATTATTCTGTCTGTAACTCTCATCGTAGAGATTAGTTCCTGTGGTACAGATTTGCCAACACCGGTCTACTGCCCAGCATTGTTACATAATTACCTATTGTTCTATGTTTATTGACACTACTCACTCATCGTGGATCTTGGTGCTATGTTTTACAACCCTTGTATATATATACCCATGTTGACCATATCACCTCATGAGGTGTGTGTCTAGGACAAACTGGGGAGCGAGTAAATATAGTCTGATAAAATTATACCAAACTCTAATCAGGTCTAAAATAGATTACGTGTCCATCGCCTACCAGTTAGCATGTAAGACACGACTGAAAAGAATAGACAGCATTCAATATTCTGCTCTAAAAATAGCTACTGGAGCTTCCAAGGGAACCGCCTTATGTAGTCTTCAAACAGAAACCAATGAGAAACCTCTTCGTTTAAGACGAGAGGAACTGTCCTTGAAATATGCAGGGAAAACTAGAGCTAAGGGCGATAATCACCCATGCCACAAAATTTTTGAAGATAAAAGTGAATATGAATATTTATGGAAAAACTGGGAAAAAGACTCCGCTCCCCTCGGCTACACCATAAATAACCTATTCCAAGAACACGAAATACCCATCGCACACATCTGCGACACAGACAAAATCACTAGGCCACCCTAGGAATTAGAGTCGCCCCACGTGGACACAAATATACACGACTACCTCACAAAGAAGGACAACCCAGACTTTATAAGAGCCACCACCCTTGTATTGAATATATCAATCAAAACTGAAAAAAATCCTTAAAAATCTATACAGACGGGTCGAAAAACACAAGTAATAACACAGGATCAGCTTTTGTTATACCTCAGCTCGACATACAAAATGGTTTCAAACTTTCAGACAATATGTCTGTATACACTAATGAACTGATTGTTATAATTAAGGCTCTCGAATGGATCATCGAGCACAAACCAATCCGTGTGGTGATACTCAGTGATACCCTTAGTAGACTCACATCCATTGAAAAGTCTATATCTGACAGTAGACCTGATCTCATGAACAAAATAGAATGTATCTGTACACAAATACACAACGAGGGTATAGACGCCATTTTAGCATGGGTCCCCGCGCATGTCAACATCAGAGGTAACGAAGCAGCCGATAAAACTGCCAAAGACAGTCATGCTAAAACTGCACACGATATGCCAATAGGATTAGGATGTAAAGAACTCACCGCCATCATTAGACGCAAAATAGATAGCAAGTGGCAAAAGGAATGGAACGAAGAAGAACGTGGACGATGGTTACATAAGATTCTTGATGGAGAGAAAAGACAAGTCCAAGGATTCCAGTTAGACAATAAATGTGATGACCGCATCATCACCAGATTAAGACTAGGCAAAACAGGACTTAAATCACATCTGTCCATGCTTCTGAAAAACACCTCATCACTCTGTACCGCATGCAACAATGTAGAAGAAACAATAGAACATGTCCTACTTGAATGCCCAAAACACTACCCACAACGTGAGGCACTTAGAAACGAATTAAAAAAATCAACACTCCCTTAACATTACCAGAAACATTACATTAGAAATCAGGTATTCAAGTCCTTAATAAATTTTGTCAAAACTGCTGACTATTATTCCAGTATATAACACTACACCCGTGCATGCGCACTCAACAATTGTTTTTTCCCCCACATAATCAACTACTAGTACACCAAGTACTATGACACGACGTGATCAAGGCCAAATCATTCTTTCGATTTCAACAAAGGGTATGGTTGCAGCGGAGTTACTTTGGTACTGAGGGCCGTGTGCACCATAGCCATACAAAACATTATGGCCATAATAAACTATCCATACATAATATCCGTCCAAAATGTCACCGACACATTTAGAAATAAAATAGGCATGGCAAAAACGGAGTTATCTTGATACTGAGGGCCGTCTGTTCCACTGTCATACAAAACAAACGATGGCCAAATCTAATTGAATGCATGGCAACAATAGCACGGCCAAAACGCATATGGCGAGCAGTATTCGGCATGAAATACAGGAAATGGTGATGGCTGAGTTACCTTGATACTGAGGGCCGTCTATCTCATTGTCCTACAAATACTTTATGGCCATCAAACGATATTGTATATGGAAATAATACCGTACTGTTTATTTGTCTATTCACCTAGTATTGAATCTGTCGAAATGTTTAGCTATTTATCCATTTGTTTACCTATTTATTCACTTAATTATATATTGCTATTTATATTATGTGACTGACGGTCGGGGGTGCCTGTTGTGGGAGGAAGATAGATCAAAGTATTGAATCGAAAAACAATAGAAAACACGAATGACTACAAACCTTCTATTTCATATGATACAGGCAGGGCACACCGAAGACCACAGACGGGCTGGACAAGACCTGAAACAGAAGACGGATGACGACCACAAGAATATCAACAGCGCCTTAAGTGACAACGTCGCACAACATCCAGAATCAGAATACTCGACCCTATACCACACCAGACACGCTACCCCATAGATGTCACCGAACTGACGCCTCAACACAGAATATGATCCTTTGACTTTCACGCAATATAGGACGTAGACCTGCCGTCCTATACCCCAATAGACACTCCAAGCAATTGCTACAGGCACAGATTTCTGGAAGAACCCATCCTGTTCCCAAGGGCGTCGTTAGGGAATTCGTCTCGAAAAATCCTGAAGACGCCCTGGTTCTCCCAGTTTTTTCTGGACGGCTTTGTGTGTACGAAGGGGTACCAAGACAAAGGAATCATCCACGCGATTATAACACATATTTATCAGCATAACCTAACCAATAACAGACTTGCCAACTTGTACATAGCGATTCTTCTTTACTTGTATTTATATATCCCTCTGCTCCCTAATTTTTATTTATTATTTAATTATTTATTTTAATGTGTAGCGCTGCAAAAGATCTTAAATTAACGAAGAAATATATCGTGAAATTTAAATAAAACATTGAGTTGATGGGCCGCGAAATCCGTAATGGAAGCGGCCCTTAGACTACAATTTCAATCAAAATCAATATCACCTCACACATGAGGAATCAGATTTATCTACGAAACTAGTTTAATAGACTTACACGGCTACCCCACAAGTCTTTGTTGAAAATTCAGTAACTATACACTAGGTTACGAGTCACGAATTGAAGAAGACCGCCCCTCATTCGCTCCTCTGTAATTTTCAGTCGTTTTCTGGGTTGAGTCTTCCACTGTTTTCTTTCCGATTGGCCATGTTACAAGTGTAAAGTCATAAAATTTGAACACAACGCTGTACATATAAGCGAATCTATAAATCCGTGAGTCATGATTTTTCTAAATTTGCCTCCTTTTTTAATTTATCCATGTTTTTATTTTAATGGAATAATCAGCGCCGTATTTGAAATCAATATGGCTAGAGATATTTGGGCCGTAACAGCTTGCTTTTAAACTACCAATGAGAGTCTTGCGCAGTTGGGCCAGAAGATAAACCGAAAGTGATAATTCTGTCCGTCGATTGGTTACCTGTGCCAAATCGACAAACAATAATTGACAATCACACCATCTGATTCCATAATTGGTATCGCCCAAGTCCTCCATAGAATTTGAGAAATTCTGGAGCAAAGAGAACAAACCGGAAGGCAATCTTGCACACTAGCATTTGTCCATGCAATACGATGTCACAGACATATGGTAATATAGATAATTCTAAAATGGTTATATATATGAACTACAGAAAAACAGATTTACGTCAGGTGGAATATTTAAAATATAATTAATATTAAATATTCAGAATACTCCCCCTTGCAAAAAGGGTATTACTGTTCAACTTCTTGTCACTTTAAAACTACTTTCTGCTGAAAATCGATGTGTCGGATTTTTTATTTTATTTATTCTTGTGTAGTTATTTTAAAATCTAATTTAAAATAAAGTAAATGAAGAAAATTCATAAACTTAGCCTGCTATAGCTTTGACGTTCAATGTTTCCCAAACTAGGGTATTTCTGAGAAATCTGAGACACTTTAAATAGTTTGACTACGATGTATGGAGCAAAAAATCAACTTTTTAATGAGCTGTCAGAGAAGACCCTGGAGTATTCGATGAGAGAGAGAGAGAGAATTACGTCGCGTTCAGCAATATAGTGACGATACTCTTAACAAAAACAAGTCAACAACCCAGCAATCTAAATGTAATCACCACAATACACCAAAAGACATGCACATACATCAATAAACCGGTTTCTTTCAAATAACCTAAAATACAGTCTTCTTTTATCCGACTAAAAGATCTTCTAAAGTAATATGACGAGAATTGCATTTGAGTCCGGTGTTTATCTAACAGATGGTAATCAACTGATCGAGTAATCAACGACACATTTCAGGTGTCTTGGCTAAATTCTGTTGAGTGAATACGCTGGTGATTGTCGAAAGACAGTAAGAGATAAATCAACTGCACAGCTCGGTATAAAGTTTATGATTGGCCATACACACATTACCAAATACTATATCTGGAGTTGGAATTTTACATGCATGTCTTCACCAAAAGTAAGGACCACATATGTTAAGAAATTATTATAATATATTATAATTCGCGTAATTGAGACAACTAATTGTATTCTCTGTATTTGGATTCAACTGATCTTTATCTAGTGTTACCCTATAAAGGTTAGTGTTAACACCAATATATGTCTGTCAGCTATTTCCCTGTTTCTTACCATTTGTTAATGCTTACTTTCTAAAAGAATCAGGTTTATTCAAATACAATTACAGATACGAAACTTTAGCTGATATATTTCACATTATAGGGTATGCCAAATTGGTGCATAACACCGGACATAATATTAACACGATCACTAATGCCAGATCTAGTGTTATTGCAGTTTCACCACGAATAACTATGTCAAATCAAGAATATGTACATGGGGGGCTTTAGTGTGACACTAACACCTAACATTAACATCAAACTTGACCTCACCTATAAGGGTTTTTTTCTTTCGTGACGGGTGTTGACTTTAACACCTGACCAACAACAATACATCTCTGCGTATCATACGGTGTTCATACAGCCCGTTGGAAATCTATTTGGGAGAAATGAACACTGATGGACCACACGGATTTGACGACAGAGACATCATGGTGGCTTGCCGGCATCATTACTAAATATTGACCTCACGGCGAGCACGAAAATAGCTTGCTTTATATATTTTTATTTATTTCAAGCGTGGTTGGATTTGGGTATTAATGAGTATTAGGTATTTCGATTATGTACACAGAGAAGTCTTTGTGGTTGACAGCTGGCTGCTGGATGTCGAATGTAACGGTTGCACCTATCCCAGGATTGAGCAACTTTAAACAAAAGGTACAATACAAGCGACTATTTCGTCATTCAATATACAGCCGGTGACCATTAAAGAATGTTCGTGCCATAACCCAAAGACCTAATTCATATAACAGCATTAGCATCAAATGAAAAAAAACAAACAATCAAAGTATATATACACATATGCTAGTTTCCTGTAAGAGCGAAGCGGTCAACAGTTTTCAGTGACGCCGGCAAGACAGCATGATGTTCCAAAAATATTGAATCCGTATCGCTGATCAGTTTTCTTAATCCATATGATTATCTTCGGAAAGTCGTTATATGAAGAACGATGTATCTCAATCACGCATTGATTCTGACTGTAACACCGGATTAAGTGGAATTAGACACAAGTTACGAAACGTAACACCATATATCCTGCACGGTCCGCTCGTATTTTGCTATCCGCATGCGATATGTATCGCTAAATTTGAGAAAAATGACCAATGATCTTGCACACCGCGGCACACCACGGACGTATCTTGCTAAATTATAACCAAATGTTAACAACTTTGAGTGAAGGCGTTTGAGAGTATAAAAGTGTTTCCGCGAGTGTGTTTTATGGCGTTGATTGCAATCGGCAATTTTTTTACAGGATTTGGTAAATGCTATTATACGACCAAAAAAAGACATCTACAGGTCCGTCTTGGGTGTTCTGGATAGGAGAACTTGACAACTTCAGAATAGTAATTAGCTCTATTTTCGTGGATTCGACTCATCTCAGCAAATTCGGTGTATCCATGACGTCGTCAAAGAAAGTAATGAAATATCTAATGCAAGAAGATTGTCCAAAATAGCGTTGGTTGAATCAGAGGGAACGGGATTTGAAATACCCGAAGGGGTGTACAATTATTAGACAAAATGTGGCTATATACTGTTGGTATATTGTTTTTCTAAATCTAACATAGATATTATTCACGAGAAATTCAAGCTGATTATGAACAATGACTTGGTAAGTAGTAGTAGTAGTAGAACTGTAGGAAGTTTTAAGGCTTCTGACTTAATAATATATTGACGATTAGTTTATTGAACACAAGCGAAACTTTAGTCGAACGGAGATTTGGATAAATAGCAAGTGTCTGTTCGGTACGGATGTTGTGTTATAGCATCGATTTTCTCCGTAAGACATTCTCTGTTTTGCAGCAATTATTGTATGGACTGGAATCGAATCAGTACTCGGTGCCCGATATCAAAAAGCGACATCTTCAAATGATTATGAGAACCCTTAGGGTAGTCTATTACAATGGAAATTCTTTTCAGAATTGGGATACACTTTGAGGAAGACGAAAGCTTCATTTGTCTAAAATGTAGTAATCAGATGTGGCAATTTTTTTAAGTAAATATGATAAACTCATACTCTAATATTTAGCACAGATACACGCAAACTGTTTTTAGCCAATGGGGAATAAGCGGTAAGGCAAAGGAGAGAAAAATAAGCAATTATTATTCGAGGATTAATCCCCAGTCACACTGTCAAGAATTGGGTAGGCGAATCGCCGCGAACTGGAAAACCGTGTTCATTCTTGGCAATTCGTACTGGCATCTTGCGGGGTTCGTCGCAGATCGTGACCGTTCTTGCCTATTCTTGGATAGAGTACGAAAGTTTTGAAATGTTCAAAACATTCGCCGGCCCAGTACGATTAAATGGTATACGTATGGCATTCTTGGCACCATCCTACTGCGTTCTCGCATGCATTCTCCTCCTATCGTGTATATTCGTGGGTAGTCGTAGTAGTTCATTCGGTCACAAATCAGCACGAATGCCGTACGCATTGTACGATGATTGTTGGACGCATTCTACGCTTCTTGTACGATCACACTACGATACTGAGAAGAATTCAACACGATGTGTGGCGACAGAACTACGAATACCCACGACAGTACTACGAATAACCGCGACAGTACTACGAATACCCACGCTGGCGCTACTTTTCATGAAGAATAGGCTACGCTTCCTTGCGAATCTCGTACGATTTCATAGGATTGTTCCACGATCTCTCGCGAAGACCATCGTATGTTGTACATTTCATAGAAGACGGATCATATATATAGGTCGAGTAGCCTCCTGGGGTGTCGCATCACAGCGTAACAGGTTCGTACTGCATTCGTACTCACATCGTACTGCATACATGCTTATTCGTAGCAGATTATCGAGCATTCGTAGTGGGTTCACGGGCTGCCGTGTTGATGCGTAGGGCGTTCTTCATTGAATCGTACTGCATGCGTACTCATTCTTGATGATTCTTGTTAAATGCTTATGGCTGTCGTACAAGGAACATACGGCATGCGTAAGGGATTCGTAGGACAGTTTCAAAAGGCCCTCTACAGGCGAATTGACACGAATCGACAAGATTAAAATATTCGTGGTCATTTGCCGGCATTCTCCACCCAATTCTTGACAGTGTGACTGGGGCTTTAGGAATACACTCCCTCTAGGAAGCCGAGGTATCAAGGCTACATGTACAACATTCCTACCTACTTCATAATAAGAGCAAACAATCGCATGTATACTCGCTCAAGTCAATGTTGTAATGACAGTGTTTTGAAAACAATATTATTGATTGTTTCATAAAGATAACATGGCTGGCGGAAATCAAGCATTTGCGGGCCCTGCATAGCTTATTGCACGAAGATAAACTTTTAATATCAGCTGCGATACAAGAAAATGAAAGACTTAAAGCATTCTGACGCCCATAACTTTGACAGCTGATGTATATGCTGGCCAATCTCAATGATAAAATGCATTTGACGAGGATCCCCGTGTTGCTCGATGCTATGTTAATATCTTGGTCTACCATTTTTTCTAAAGAGGCACTAAATAAGTAATGTCAAATTCCGTTTGCCGTTAATGCAAGATAAATGAAACAGCTATGAGCAACATTAATTGCCATCTACAATGACGACTCTTTGTGTTAATATAGTCTGCACTACAATTGGAAAAACATTACTTTCATCTAGTTATAGGAGGGTATAAATATGTATAGGTATCACAGTTACTATATTTGTCTCGAAACATCGTCGTTAAAAAACAATCCATGTAACTGTGACGAAAATGCCCATGACCTGGAGAATGTTATTTTCGTTCTAATGCTGACAGTGTAAATAGCATTGTGAATGGACCGACAATGATGGATATTCGACTTACCTGTATTAACTGTGCGCTGAAACTTTCAGCGAGGGACGTGTAAATATTCCTGACACGCATCTTGCATCGAAACCGGGCGAGAGAAGTCGAACTCTGTTGATCCGACACGAAATCCAACACCGCCTGAGTCTATACTTTCGCTTTATGCAGGCTGCCATGTTTGGGCGCGCAAGGGATTCTGGGAGCCAGAGCCTATATAAGACGCAGAGAATGGACGTTCGGCATTCTGTCCCAGACAATCGGCGGGTAAACATCGTGCGGGAGAGCACAGACAGAGGATCGCCGCAAATGCGCCGAATGTGCCGAAAGTGCCGAATTGACTGCCGAAACAGCGCCGAACCATCCGCCGAAGGGTTGGAAAGCCGAGAGCTGAGCCATAGCTTGGGGATAATAGATACTAACACGCACAGTATCTGATGACGAGACGAACCGACAGACGGGGATAAGATACTAACACGCACAGTATCTGAAGACGAGATGTCCATCAACGGGGAATACAGAGCACCAAATATCCCACACTGCAGCCCATCACACAAATACCATTTTACATGATTACATATACTTGCTCACATACAAGATCGTCGGCCATCGGGACGGAATAGATCTAATCACACTCACCTACACTAGTTACTCACAGGCCTCGGCTAGGAATGACTGATAACACAAGCTTACATCCATTGTACATATTTACACTGCCGCAGGGCTAGAATTATGCTTTGCCGCAAGTCTTGAATACTATTACAAATCATTGATATTAATTGACATTACACTGTAAGGTAATAATACGCTCTCGAGACCCGGGCATTATTACCACATATATATGCAGACAATCTGAGCCTATTAACTCGTCCTTGGGTCAACGCCGTGAGGGCCGAAGTCGGGTCGCCGAAGACGTGAAGTCTGCCGAGCCGAAGACGGGTCGCCGAAGACGTGAGGTCTGCCGAGCCGAAGACGGGTCGCCGAAGTCGGGCCGCCGAAGTCTGCCGAGCCGAAAGGGGTCGCCGCCGAATTCGGGCCGCCGAATTCGGGTCGCCGAAGACGTGAGGTCTGCCGAGCCGAAAGGGGCTGCCGCCGAAGACGCTGTGGTGTGCCGTACGGGCCGACGCCGCCGAAGGGCTACTGCCAGGAGAGGCAGTGATACGGAGAGGATTCCAGAGACGATTAATAACGCTTAGATGAACTGGGCCGTGTAACCTGAGACACGGTAGACGTTCCATACAGTCCGGGGCTACGCCTACGAACGGAGAGGAACCAGAGACGCCGTACCATACCACGACGAGAGCCAGTCTGGACGAGACTGGGCCGTGACGCGTCATAGATAGGGTCTCATGTATATATGTATATATTGTATATTATTAGTCTTTCTCTTTAAGATAAAGATAACACTTAACGATAACTACCTCTAGAGTAGGGATCTTTATTACAGGTATTGTGCGCGTACAGAGCTGTGTACATAGCAGAATACAATATTATTACTTTATTATTGCCTTGGTTGTTTCTACAGGTCCCCCCATCCTACCTCCTCGATCCAGACAAGGTGACAGGTTGAATCGGACCTTCCTCGTTGGCCAATTCCAGTCATACGAGACTGCGTTCACATCAGCCTGACAATTTGTCACAGGGGCCTGAGACCAGGCCGCCTAAGTCTCGTTTACACCGCAAGGATAGACGTTTTCTGACCGCTCGAACGTCACATAACAATTAACCATAAATAAATAACAGATGTCAGTAAAACATTGCGCAATCAATCAAGTCGCCAAGCACAGAATGACTTCAAATATTTTACAACAGTATGTCAGTCCATGTCACGAAGAAGCATTTAAAATGTATAACATACAATCGATTCCTGTTGTATAATCTCCACTCGAGAGCTGACAATTCGCCGTGTTCCACTCTACAACATGCAATACGTGCGTTATTGTACCAAACGTTTAATTATGGGTAGGTTTGTTCATCGAAGTTTCGAAATACGGTTTCAGGCTCGGTTACTGGTCCAACTGATAAGTGATTATTTGTACAGACCCTCGTATAATGAACGTTGACGCCCTTCTCACTGCAACCGAAAGAATCACTTTCTACAAACCCAGTTCTGATCGTCTCGATGTTGTTGCCAAGATTTGCAATTGATGCCAAGTTTATTTCAGTCGCATGGGAGCGTTTTGGACCATAATTTCCTTCACCGACGCTCTTAAAGTGCACTCGTCACGTCCTTGCCTGAGAACTGTTTCGCGCGCGCAAACAATACGAATGTGAGGCAACACTCGGCTCAGTTTGCAGCATACCGTGGTTCACCGCTCTGTCATGAAACATTTCGAAGCCAGGCGGTACTACAAGATATGGTTTTAACATTACGGGCCATTTACACGTGCTAGCTAGGCTTTCATTCAATGATAATACGTGTAGTTTACATAATATGCTTACAGTTGTCGGTTCCAGTCTAGTTAACTCATTGAAATATTAAAAATCATCGCTAAACTCTGAACACAATAGACAAAGCTAGTTCCATTGTCGATTCCAATAGGACGTATAATTAAACAAGTTTCTACGCGAGAGCAAATTAATTTGTTCAAAATATCGCATAATACTTGGGCCTTAAAATCTACGTGAGACTGCTTTTTTAATATTGGATCCAATAACAAAAGCATAGAATGGTGAACGAAAAACATGTTACAGTCAGGAATATATTCCAGCGAAACTGATAAATGCCTCTTTGTGACTGTCGAATTTGATGTTTACCTTCCTTGATGTCGATACATGGACTGAGAGATCAGTATTCCATTAGAACAGTATCAACGTCCATTGTTTAAAGATTGAAAGCGTGTGGGATGTACAGCATGACCAGCTTCTTTCAATGTAAATTTTCTGCGTTTACGAGCGTAGAGTGCCGAATTATCTAAAAAAGCAAATAACTGCGTGACATTTTTTTAGAAAGGCCATCAACTGGAAGATCGATAGAAGATCATATCACCAAACTATATACTCCTCTGGGAATGAACTTATCGTGCATATGTTTGAAAGATGTGCGAAATCTCTAAATGTTTTGCTTTGATTTACTTGTTTGTCAGATTGAAACATTCAGTGACGTGTCATTTGTTAAACGTGTATGTTAGTACACGACGTTAGAGACAATTAATAACGGGAAATTTAGGGCTTTTTCGTCGATGCCCAGTGCAGATAACGTCCCCTGAACTACGGTTGATTGTTGATATATATGAAAAATCCAAAGAAAAACTCGAAACTATCATCTGTCTTGAAAAATATGATAGAGGATGGGTCATATCCCCAGGTACGAAGAAAGAAAGTTACGCGAATCAGTTTCAAGACGTAATACAGTTTCTTGTAATTTTATTTCTCATTATTGTAATGTTTCATAATTTGAATTATTCTCTACAGAAAAGAATAAATCGTGCTTCATTATTTAAAGTGGTGGATCCAAACTATACAATTATACGGACATTTGTCGGGGAAATTCAAGAAGTAGATATCACTGGGTTTAAAAAACAAATCGAAAGCTTTGCATTATACATGTAATCCTCTCTGTTTTCCAGGAGCACTATATGCGCGAAGCAGGTTTGACATTTCCAATTTATTCCACTTCAGATTGTTTGATGCGATATACCATCAACCACTAAACGAAATCTGACACAATCATGGACACGCTCATCCGACTTAAAAAGTCCCATTCAGCGTCTCTATTGAAAATCTTTTTTTTATGAACATCATATAACATCATTTTGTTCGGAAGAATATACACAAATGTATCTGACTTTAATTAGATTGGTGGCTCTTCAAGAAGAGAAACATAGTGGATTACTGCAAAACGGCAGCAAATGGCTTAAATCCGATCGGTGTTTTGAGAAATCTAAGATATTGATAAAAAATGTCACAAGAGTATACATGTTGGTATGTAAACCATGAGAAATACATTTGACCATAACAAATATTATTATATGACTATGTGTGTTACCCCTTCCCAAAGGACAATTCGCCGCTGGCTGTGGCTAATTTTCCATATTTACTCCAAATCGGGTCTATTAATATAATGCTGACTCGGTGTAACATGTGCGTCGTCTCGGCCAATGAAAATGGCCATCGGTTTACACTATGGCTAACAGCAAGCCCAAGATCGCAGAGAGCAAAACAAAATGTCAACTATATGCGATATTCTAACTGCTTTCGCCAATTTACTGGAACCGTAAATCCTTGGTAAATGTGTATTGCAAAAGAAAGAATGTCTGTATCAGTGTCTTAAAAAAAACAATTATATTTTGCGTTTATAACCGATTGCGAAGCACTTAAATAACGCAGTAATATCAATTAAGGGACGCCAACATTTTATCAAATTTCGTCTGCGGTAGTGACGTCACTGGGGCAGACCGGCCCGAATGCTCTTCAGTCAAGATAGGTAGAAAAAACTGAAAGTGAAAGCACAACAACAATGGAGATCGTGAGGGATAGTTAGCAGGTTTGCGTCTGCAGGGTTACCAGTTTGAGCTTAAACATTCTGGAAATGAGCAAGTGTCGAGCGAGGAGAGAAGAAGCGAAGATAACGGTGACAACAAGCCGGGGGCAGGATGTCGCTTACGAAATGCCGCGTGGTGTCGTTGGGACCGATATGCTCATGTTTGGTTTAATCGAGAGAAAGAGTGTATTTGGTGTCAAGAGAAACAGCCAGGTCGTGAGCTTGCAGCTGACACTCCGTGACTTTGTAGTTTGTCATATTGGGATCATTTTGAACTTAACCCCCCAAGCAGAGAATCATGGGTAGATTCAAAATGGCGTCCATGTGGGGTACCAGAAAAGTGAGGTTTTGTCATTTTTCTTCAAAATACCTGCTTTTCTGCGAGGAAATTGGACAAAAGCTATTTTGTTTCACATCAAAAAGCTATTTACTAATTTCTCATGCCATTTTGCGAAGAAAACCCGTAAATGTATATATATTTTTTTTTAATCTGACCGAAAAATCGTCCAAAAGGTCCCTTTTAGAAATGACGTAACTGTGACGTCATCATGGCGGACCTCTGGGATATTTGTTATATTTTCTAGTAGAGCTTGACCCAAATATATACTCGGGTAGGTCAGGCTGCGGTATACTCCAAATCGCCGAGGCCAGATAGGGTTAACATATTTCAATTTTGAATGAATGATATCTACCATTAAATTGTTTTGTAGTGTGAGAATTCTCTGTTAGCTACAATTCAAAACCAAGATGTAACTCGAGGCAAGGTAATTGAAATTCTATACAGACCACCAATTTGACCAAATACAGTGGCAAACTATAATAAATTGGGGCTCAGTGGTGCAGAATTATACATTGTACCTACTGACGCTTCAATAATACTCCATGTACACCGAGATTGATCTTTCCGGACAATAATGAGAGCCAATAGACTAACTGGGTTTCCTCTCCTTAGTAAAATACCTTCTCATGGGCATGAAAGGAATTTATGTTGACGGACTTGTATGCCATTTTCTTCAGGGGTTAGATAATTAGGCTCGTTAATGCTTCTCTCCCTCTACAAAGATGCAGTGGGCTTCGGAAAATATGAAAGGATTGGATGGAATTGTCTGTGATATATCAGCATTTGCCTAGCACAGATAAAAACAAACTCTAAGACAGTGTCAAGCGGACTGATAGCTAACAATAGCACCAAGTTAAAATCAATTCACGCTAAATGAGGTCACGTTCTCATCAGTATTGGTGAGATATTTAAGAGGCGAGAGGCTACTAAAACGCGACTATATGACTCCACAGGAAAGGCTCCCGAGGCACCCCACAGTCACAGTAGAATACGGAGGATTCTAAGATCTAGCCGCGCTTTTATTGCAGCTGTCCATGTGGAAATAATGAAGTAACCATACCACAGTTAGATACGCTAGGTCGGAAACTGTGATGACAGATCAGCTCAAGAAAATAACTCATCTGATGTTGAAGGATGATCATTGAGAGCGTCTGACGGATTAAACGACTCATCATGGGGAAAACATGGTAAACGCCAGGATACCCGAAAAATGATGTTCATGGTAAGAATATACCACATTGATTGTATTGTGGCTGCTGGTCTGGATACTATTCTGACGATGTTGGTGGATTCTGTATGCTAAAGATATATCAGTTTAATTTCAAAGAAATGGGTACACTCGCATCCCTGTCGTCTGTAAATGACCATCCCGATGACTAAAAAGCGATCAATGTACATATACTGGTTATGTTATCGAAAACTAATTGGATGCCAGTGAGTAGCAGTGAACAACAATACCATTCTGTAGGGGAGTAGTTTTCTTTCCTGTGCTGAGCGCTAGCTCTTTAAAGTGATACCCAACTAGTATAGGATTATTTTTAGGCGACGAAAGTGTGCAACATTTGGAATAATCTGCCATTCTCCCATTGTAAATACGATTGCAGAGATAATGGAGTGCAAACGTGACACTGAACGATGTTATGCACATGAGACTTAGTGATGTCAAAAGTGAACTCAAGTTAATGAGCTAACTTTAACCTGGAATATCAGAGAAGCTATTAGTCCAATGCTTTTTATATTTGATACGATAGGAATATTTTGATGAAATAAACGTTGAAATACTCAGATTAAAGCTGGCAACTACATACCTCTATTTGGCAACTTAATTTTTATTTTCCATTTGGGTTAACATTAATTAAAGTCGAGTAGTAGCCATTTCTGTTCACACGACTAGCATTTAAAGAAGCTGATGGTTTCGTTAGGCTCATTTCCTTGTAGAATAACCTATTTTGATGTGCGAAAAGTAACAAATAGCCGATGGGTAATAAGCGAGTGGACTGCCGCTGTGTTCCTGAAGTAAAGAGAAGAAAAATAAGCAATTACCAGTCAAGGATTAGGAGTACGTCCTTTATGATACAAGCGTCTAGCCCGTCAAACAATATTCAGCCATAATCCATTAAAGAATTTCCATGTCCATAATCCAAAGACCTACAATTCATATATTAAGGATCTTAAACCGAAGTGCCGATACTACATGTACAACATTTCAACCTACTTCATATGGGCACACAATCAGAATTATACCTCTAATGTTGTAATGACGGTATTTCATCGTCGCCGATCGTCGCTATATAGCTGCAGTATTGCTGAAAGCGACGTTAAATCTTAATTCTCGCTCTCTTTCTTTAATCCTCACCGAAAAATAAAATCAGTTTTGCTGGCTAGTGGAAACAAAGAATGTATAGCCGCTGTATAGCTTATTGCACGAGGATCAGCTATTTAATCTGAACTGAGAGACAAGGAAATACAAATCTGAATCTTTGTAACTCTCATAAATTTGAAGTCTGATACATTTCTAGGATAAAATGTGTTATTTACCTTCATAGGATCAGATGGAGTTTTTTGTTGCCTGATGTGTCCCCTTGTGACTCGATACGATGTGTATATCTAGGCCATTTTTTAAATGGCTCTAAATCAGGAACGTCAAATTCCATTTGCGTGTAATGCGAGGAAAATTAAACAGTTATTGTTTGTAAGATTCCATCGACGATGACGCCTCTTTGTATTAATATCGTCCGCACTAGAATTGGCAAAACAGTACTTTCCTCACGCAATAGGATAGCAGATAGGTATTCACAGTTTTTATATTTCTCTCAGAACATCGTCGTTCACCAACATGAACAACTAACAGTAAATTAATAGCAGGGTTTCAGTAAAACGTTGTATTCAATCAGTAGTTGCCAAATACAGAACGACTTTTCTTTAAACATGTAATATGTTTAATTATATGTCGCTCCACGTCAGTAAACAAATGAATAAAAGTGGGTGAGTTCGACATACGGTATGTCCGGTTGGGTTACTGGTCGTATTGAGGGCAAGTGATAATTTGTACAGAACAGCGTATGATGAAATTGACTGCCTGTTTTACTAAAAATTGAGCGAAGTACATTCTACAAACCCATTTCTGACATTCTCGGTGTTGTTACACACATTTCAATGGATACCAAGTTTAAACGCAGTATATAAAAATGGTGGGAAAAGATGCCGGGGTACTGACAAGGAGTCATATTACCCAGAAGGTCAGTATTCTGACTGCACATCTAAAAACACCACAAGAACCCAAAATGATTCCTGTGATGATTTGTATCTCAGCCACGCTTTTATTGTGGCCGTTCATGTGGACATGTTGAATGATATGCCCACACGGTCCCTGGCACCGACTTGAGCCGTATTAGATACAAATATCGGAGAGGAATGATGTATCCATATCATATCAAAACCTTTTCGACCAGAACGAAATTTCCTTCACATAAACTTAGAACGAACAACCATGACGCGCGCAAGTGTTAGGCAGCACTCAGATGCAACATCAGAGTGGTCAGGCGGCACCGCAAGATAGACTTTCAACCTCAAGGGACATCAGTATTTACACAGAGTGACATGTCATACGCTACGCAGCAACATATAAACAAAAAATCCGAAGCTAGTTTCATCGTCGATTCAAATAGCATGTACAGTAAACCACTTTCTTCGCGAGAAGAATCATTTTGAGCAAATTATTGTATAATAATTAGGTCTACTATTCTTCGTGACGAGCAACGGATTATTAATAGTATTGGTTTCAATATTGAAGGAAATCGGGCAGTGATACAAAAACAAAACTTTGATAGATAGGAATAAACTTTGATAGAGAGGAATATATATTCGCTTGGGATTTCTCTAATCCCTGTGTAATAACCTTTTACTAAGACAGTCGTATACAAAACCAACATTACTTTATGATATATCATCATTACAAACAATTAACAAGTTCAATCAATATTTGCAAAATATAGTCTTAATATTATCCAGAGATTTTCACAAATTTCAGGCGTGTCATATACACTGATATTCAGAAAATATACCCTGCACTCTTGCGTAGATGAGTTCTCGAACATTCACAACAGGGTCCTAGATATAGGTAACTGTCTAATGGGTACGAGGTGTATCATTGCATAATATGTGCAGTGCCTACAACCATCGATACAGCGAAATGTATAACTGTATACTTGCCAGACGATTGCATAAGCGTGAATGTCAAATTTGATGCTTAAATTTCTTTGATGGAAATACATCAACTGGGAAATCAATATTTCATGTGAATCAACGGATGAGATCAAAAATGACTTTTACAATGTCAGAAAATATCATGCAATGGCGATGGTAGAAATTCCGGTGTACTGACAATAAGTCACATGATCTCACAGGCCGATCTTCCGGCCGATCTTCCGGCCTCCCAAAGACGTCGAACAGAAGCCCATCCAAACTATACAAGAATGCAGACATTTATGGATGAAAGTCCGAGAAGTAGATAGCACTAGTATAGGCTTTGAAAAGAATCAAATAACAAGCTTTGCAGATCAGGTATGTTTTCCTAGGAGCATATTACCATAAATAAGAAATCGAAATCTGACGTAAATGCGCACTTGAATAAATCACGAAGACGTTCACCAAAGATGGAGAATCCTCCTTCAGCGTCTCTAAAGAAATCTATACTTGACTAACAGAACTAATCCAGAATAATATCACTTTATTCCGAAAATTATACACAAATGTATCTGAATGTAAATATATCGGTGGCTCTTCAGGAAGAGGCAGAGTGGATTATTGGAAATATGGAAGCAAATCGTTTAAATCAGAAATCAATATATTGATACTGAATACATCACAAGGGAATATATGTTGGTACCGGTATGTAAACCGTGACTTAACCATATCAGTATTTTCGTGACATGGGTAGGCTTACAAGCTTTCAGAAACGTTGCGGTTACATTACTGGTATTACATACAACGTCACGTGCTACAGGTTTGTAGAGGCGCGCGTTCATGAGAGGACACGTCCAATCGATCGAGGCGGTTTCTCGATAACCGGGTAATACCGATAAATATCTCGTCTCGAAGGGTCGCGGTTTATCTCTGTCGCTTGCTGTCCCGATTTTCTCTCGAAGAATAAGACCATCTCGATACTTCTGGAAAAAAACTCAACTTGCTTCTTGAATGGATTCTTCATATCTTCGAATGAAGGTTTCAACCATTCGGAAGGCATATGTTCGTAACAGATATATGTATATACTTCTCTGTATCCGCGAGATTAATCCCGGCGATTACACGCGCATTAAATCACGGATAATGAATTACACTGAACATGAATCATTTAATATTATTCTGAGAGCTGTAGTCACAAACAAGGTCCGACAGAGCAATTCATCTACACGTTAGGTATGGGAAGGAAGAAACATCACATATTGAAATTGTATGAGCTGGCTCATTATATTCCGTATAACCTACTTATTTCGAACCTGCTTTCAAAATTTGAACCACTCCACATGAGTCCAGGAATTACGCATTGAAATCAATTATGCAAGTCTAGAATATAATTCAATATGTTTCTCTGAAATTATATCAGAATGGGAGAAGATAATGTTGATAATAATTATTCGGATGCATCTGGACTGGAAAATTATCGTACACGTTTCGTCAGAGATTTTTCCGGTATTCAGAAAAATAGTGGCTTTGAAAACCACAGGGGCGGCTGGTAATTCAATCGAAACCGGAGAAAATAAAACATAAACCCCCTTAGGTGTTAGATTGACTACAGCTGGCAAGGCAGTCACGTCAAGTTCTTGCTGTTTTAGTTTTGTGTTTCTTTAGGGGTCTAGTGATCAAAACGACTAAGTGATGATTGTCAGTGTTTCCGCTAGTCTCTTCAATTATATAGATTCATGATAAAGCAACACGCTTTAACTCGCAATTCAAGTTAATACCCCTAGATTCTGCTGACAATTTCTAGAGATATATAGCTAAGTGAAATAAAAATTTAGTTAAATTTTACAGCGAAGTCATTCATTTACCACGCAGGGTCCACCTGTCGGCGTCATGTCGTATTATTTCACGTTATTGTGTTAAGCATTCTATGGAGATCCGGTTCGTTCCTTGTATTCTGTCAATTTGGCAATGGAAACGCTCCAGTTGAAATGAAAATGATGAAACACAAGAAACGTAAAACCAAATATATTTTTTTCAAACAGCAGATACCAATCATTACACCACGAGACAGTAATAAGACAAATGGAATCTCCAATTAAACAAATTACACACCGAGATTACTACAGTGGTCAAACACTATACGCACTATTCATTTTTCGGTTAAACGATGTATGTTTCGTTCAAAGTAAGTTTATAGAACAATAATTAACGCATGCTTCCATATTATTCAAATCATATCCAGTTGATGCGACACCATGGGTCATTGGTTTCGCGTCGGATACTAGCCAGGCATTCACTCAGTTATCGAGGTGATACAAGATCATTCAATTATATATTCATAAACCTGGTACGTTTCTTTCTATTGGATTTAGCAAACCATTATGATATTGATATACAGACTAGTCATCCTTTCAAATTGTTCGTGGTCGGGATTCTATTTTGGACCGCTATATACGTAAACGACATTCTGTTAGCCTGAGAAACTACGAAACGGCCAAGACAAATCGGGAACCCCTTCGCGATTACCGATAAATCGCGCATACATCTCGAAAACCGGGACGTTTCGATCGAGATAAAATCGAGAGACGTTGCCGGGGTACCGATTCTGCTCTTTCGATTTTAGCCAATAAATTTCTTGATTCGTCTTGAAGCATCGAGAAAATGCATCGATTAAATGGACGTGACTCCTGAGCTTGAGGAATATAGACACAGTTTATCTCTCGAATGATTTGGGTTTGTTTGAGGTACTAAGACAATAAAATGGTGACTAAATTTGTAAAAAAACGTGCGAACTATGCTTTTTCAACATGCTTCTTGAACTGCACCGTCAAAATCAAGTACAAGTGCAGTATACGTATGGCGTCAATCTTACCCCCTTTTCAACAAATTTCCGATTTCGAGCTATCCGAGCAATGTTTCAACACGGTGGACTAAGTGGGTCTCCTTGTTCGCAAATTACGGCTGGTAGTCAGTGACCTTGAGCGGTGATCTCTGATGCCAATCGTTGTATCCGCCGTATTATTCAGCAAATGTATTCACACACAAATATTTTCCTTTCAATGGTATCATGATTATCACCAATGGCCTTGACCTTTGACCTTTCCACCTCAATAGTATTCCTGTTTGCCATTATTATGACGTATTCACAATTCACGTCATTGGACTGAAGTATGACAAATCATTTCCTGGTGGAAGTGGGTGACCTTTGGCATATTTGACCATTGATAATTTCAGCACCCGGCACATCGTCTCTCACTGAAGTAGCAAACAAAATATATTTTTTTTATGATTTTCGGATTCTTAGGTCACAGTAACTTTGACCGTTGACCTATTTACTTTAATTTGGTAGACACCATAGTTTTCCTGTTGAAATTTGAGAGAAATCGGTTAAAAGTTAAATAGCTAAATATCGAAAGTCGGTAGAAAAAGGAGAATGGAGAGAGAATGTAAATGTGCACAGGACTGACGTAGTCCAAATATACACAAGTTCCGTAAATCTACGAAAAGGCGATGGAAAAGCTAATGCTGTTATACGGTTTAGGTCTTTAGGATATGGACGCGGCTGTCTGTAATGGACGACGCGTGCTTATTGAGTGACGGACTTGACGCTTGTATTTCTTGCCTCTTCATATATTAGCACAACAGATATGTGGATTATATGAATGAAAGGAGCGTTTGATGATAAAAGCATGAAACCTTACCACAGAGTTACATCATTAATGTATCAACATTTCTGGATATAGGGCCATCACAGATTAGTAACATGTAACATTAATTGATGTCATAGAATATAAAAATACCATTCAATGATGATAAAAAGTAACTCTCTTTCATGCAGCCAATATAGATCTTGTGGGAAATGTTTTACCTCTCATTGGCGATACCAACATTGAAAGCTGGCCGTTGCCAATATATAGATTCAAGAGTATCATGTAATCTTTCTGTTCTATTTTTAGCTATACTGACACAGCAATGATGACCTTGGTTAGACGCGACAAACGGCAGCCTGTGGATGACAAAAAAAGCGCCAGACAACGATCCAAATTGACCATGACCAGTTCGACCAGACACAAGAATACCAATATCGAACGGAATCTAGCCAGAAGAGTTACCCCCATAGGGCCAACAAACCACCCGTCATCGAACAAGAAACTGATTCTTTTACTATCGCACAAAATAGGACGTAGCCTGCCATCCAGTACCCTGATACTCACTCCAAGAACTGTTACAGGCCCTGCAGTTCTGCCAGTTTTTTTCTGGGCTGATTTATGTGTACGACAGGGTACAACGAATACACCACGCGATGCAATGAACAGTATTTACCAGAATAACCTAAATGACAAAAATAGATCGAAAACTTGTATACAGACAATATCCTCTACTCGATTCTCTCTCATGATATATCTCTTCACTATCAGTTGTGTTATCTATTTGAAAAATAGCTCCGGTAACTAAACCTTCTGAACAAAGACATTCATAACAAAATCCAACCAAAGCATTGTGTTGCCCTGGGGACTGGGTTAATTTTTTTATTTGTTTTGTGGTCAAGTATCCAGACACACAGCTAATAATAAAGCTTAACTGATACTTAAAGAACATAACATTCGTGAAGCTATGGAAGAGTTGATCTGTTAAATAGGTACGCCGCTATATTTTCTCACTGCCAATGCATGTCATCGCTTATACGCATTTTAGCTATGTACGGAACAAGCAATCTGATCGTGCTCGTAACAACTGCCATATCCTCACACTGTTATGATAAGTTGTGATGTCAAAGTTCTAGCTCTGATTATTGTTCTGTTCCTTTATTACATTCCATCAATTCCCAATATGAACGAAAAATACACAGATTCGAACCCTCATCAACATGATCAGTTTGTCACACAAATGATTAACCAGCTGTGATATGGTCCACACCTACAATAATCCAAATATGTCACACATACAAGCACACCATGTCATTTGCGGCCATTTGAAAAACTGTGTTGCTCTGATGGCCTATTTTTGGTTTTCCTGGCTCCTTCGCCCTTGGAGCACTTGGTTATGATGTAGACTGGTCAGGCATTTGAGATAGTTCCATCCACTTTCAGACAAGACGAATGTAACTATCGCCTAATTGACACTATGGATACTTCGTTAAATTACAATTGAGGATTTCTTGTTTCCATGAGATGCTGTTGGTCAATGACCTTGACCGTTGATTTTTTCATCTCAATCTTGGTACCCACGACGTCGCTTCGCATTAATGCATCCACTCACAAAAACCTAATTTTCACTTGTTTCCTTATTTTTTAAAATCTATAGTGGCCTTGGATTTTGACCTCTCAACCTCAATTGATATGATCCTTGTTTGCCATAAGCATGGGGTATTGAATTTCATAATCCACATTCTTGAACTTGAGTAATAGCATAGACAATGTTTTCAATAATTTCCTGTTTTGATTGAAAATGTGGCATCGTCTTTCGGTAATATATCCACCTGATTACGATTTTCAATAATTTCTGATTTTTAGCCACATTGACCTTGACCTTTGGCCTACTGAGCTCAATTTTGTTACGCCACATCTACGTGCCCCTTAATTATTCTGGTAAATAATTTGACAAAAATCAATAAATTTGTTGGATGGTTAAAGAACAAAATAACAGGAGGAGAATGAGAAAAAAATAATGAGAATGCGCATTCCTCAAGGCTTTATCAGCTATAGTGGCCATGGTAAAAGAAATAGGATGAAATACATAAAAGCGCACATCGATTTTGAATTGACAACCTTATCTTAAAATAATTCCAAAATGATAAACTCTAGTCAGGAAGTTTCGGATATTATTAGTTTCATGTTCTGTTGATACAACCAACCAGTTATATCAAAACCAAACAATGATGGTGGTAAATTTCAAAACTGTAATATGAAGCAGCATGATTGACTTCTTTGATGGCGTGTGATTTTCGTGGCGATTTCTGTCCAAAACTATTTAGTATGATGCAAAATAATTTAGTTTCTATCATTCTCAAACAAGAAATACAAAAATGGGACGAAATACAAGCGACTAGTCAGCTGTCATTCAATATTCAATCGTCGTCCATTAAAGAATATCCGCGTCCATAATCCACACTTAGCATCAAATTAAAACGAAAAACAATAATCATAGTATACATAAACACAGGCGGAGAGAAGCGATGCCGCCAATAACCCTGATTTGTAAGTTTTTGCAGTAAATTTTTGTGACGTTGATTAAAATCGTCAGATTTAACACAGAATCTAGCAAATTCTACTAAGCGAGATATGTATACGCCATTTGCAGGTTCAACTGGAATATTGCTGTGCAGAAAGAGATAGTTAACGATGTCGAAATTATAACCATCTCTTTTGTCCGCTTCATTTTTATAGAGATATAGGTCACAAGTGATGAGCAATCTGTGGTTTCCTTCAACTCCAGTGAAGTATATCTCTCTCCGTGTCATATATATAGCGGTTATCCGCAGCGAAAAGATCCTCTATATAGCGCTTGGTAAATGACAAGGAACGGGCTTTGAAATGATCGGTTTTTGAAGGGCCTGCATATAGTCTTATTCATAAGAGAACATATATAACTATCCATTGGAATACCTATATGCTGTTGCTATCTAGTCTTGCCAAATTTCACATAGATATTATTAATGAGAAATTCAAGCAACTCTAGAAAGAAAAAAACATCCCATGACTAATATCCGTGTATGTAGTAGAGCTACAAAATGCTTTATGGCTGCTGACATTAATATATCGACGATCACCTTTCCTGAACACAAATACTTTTAATGAACTTAGATGGATATCAAGGTCTTGATGAGGAATTGTAGTATAGAGGGTCGAGAAATCCCATGTGGGCACATGTCTGTACGGTATATGTGACCTTTACCATCAAGTTCTTCCGTAAGACATTTTGAATGTTTCAATATCTACATACATTCAACGCAAGAGTTTTTTGAAAGAGTAGCGCACTACCTTTTCCAAAATGCTTTTACTCCCCGAAGGGCCCTCTTCAACAGGGTTAAAAGAAGCTTGGTGTTGCAGCTTTCAGAACCAGCTAGGAATGTAGATTTGTATGGTGATTTATGCATTCTGGGAGTCCAGTACACTTTTGGTTTCTCGTTAGGAGTTCTTGGACAAATACCTCATTCATTGAGAAACGTTGTTAAATAAATTTTTCTGGGTAAATACAGTTTGAGAGTAAGTAGACATATTTGATGATGGTGTGCTTATACTCAATTCTTTAACCAGCACATGGTAATAATAATATTTACATATGGATATTATATTACTTGAAGCTTTGTCTGCTGGGACTATGACTAGAACTTCTTGAGATTTGAGGTTTCTAAACACATCAAATGCCAATATTTATGAGGATAGAAACTGACAGCGACCATATTATAAAATGGCCACCGTGACCTACTTAGCACAAATGCGACGACCCTTGATTCGGATATAGTTGTACAGCCATGGTCTGTTTGCCAAGATTCGTGTTTTTATCATCCATGTCATTATTTTAACTTCGCATTTCCCAAAAATAGCACTTATGCACAAACAGACAACACATGATTGATGCCGTTTTCAAATTTTATTTGTTACTCTGCTGGCGCGTTTTCTCAAAAACTGTTATATATGTTACAAACTGAAATTTTCAGGTGACTAAAACGTTCAAAACGCAGAATTTTGAGGATCCCGCGTCGCCACCATTTTGCATTTACCAATGATCCTTGCCATAAAAGATTACAAACTAGCTTAAATGATGCTCATATGATATTCATAAAAAATACATAATAATTAATCTTTTTACTGTCGATACCTTCTATTATACGTGCAGGAGGAAAAACGGATGTGCCGCCATGACCTACATCGGATATCTTCGATGTCTCTACATCCAATAATATTTTTACTTTCATGACCCAACTGTGAGCCAAGTTTCATGCTTTTATTGTCAAATGCACAATGGTTTCACATATATGTTGTATTATATTAATTTATACGTTTTGTTGTACCTGGGTATATATTAATTCAGAGCGAGGTATTTTTTTATTTATACCTAGAATTAAAACACTGCCTTTTGACCAATTATCCTGCCATACAATTATACGTTTCCGAATTCGTAATAGCAGGTTGGTTTCCTCAAGGGTCCGAATTCAGATTTCTGTCAGATTAAATCAATATATTTTCGTACATGTAGCTTCACTGCATCAAGAGATACATTTATCAAAGTTTTAATGCGCTGGACTGGTTGATGCCAATGTTCAAGAGAAATTTTGCACTCTTTCCAGCTAATTGCCAGAAACATTTCTCTAAAGGCACAGAATCAACACAAAATCGTTCACCTCCAAGCAAGTTGTTCAAGCGTAAGGTATTTACGACTGAGTGATGCTGGAAGCGTTATATCAGCTTTAAATAACAATGCAGTAGTATAGCTAGATAATTGATAGAAAAAATTCCGAACGAAATAAAATTACCGGCTGAGGAATTGCCAGTTGAATTCATCAATACTGAAATAGCTCGGCTTTTAACGTATTTCACTTTTTTATGAATCGTACTCAACATCAAATAATTTCGAAGTGTGATAATTCCCTGTTGGCTACAATTCAAAGCCAAACACAATGAAGATATATGATGTAACTCGAGGGAATGTAACTGAAATGCTATAGACCACCAACCGGATCAAATGCAGTAGCTAACAATATCTCTAAATTAGGACTCAGTGGTGCAGAATTATACCTAATGACGCTTCAAAAATACTCTTATGTACACCGTGGTTGGTCTTTCCAGACAATTATGAGAGAAAATAGTTTAATTGAGTTCCCTTGCCTTTGTAAAATGTCCTCTCTTGGGAATAAATGGAATTTCTGTTGACCGAATTGTGTCATTTTCTTCTGGTGTCCGATAATTGGGTTCGTTAACGGTGATCGGTCACTCGCTCCACAAAGTACAAGGATTCTCGAAAAATATCAAAGGCTTTTCTGAAAGTAGTCTGATAATCTAGCTACAGTTGGTAGAACTATTCAGAACACTGCTAACTCTCGTAATGAGCTTAATTTCAAAATCAAAATAGTAGTTCTTTTTTTTTTTAAGAAATATTTCCGTATTTACTATCGAGTGAATAAAATCAGTTAAGGATTGTTGTGGAGATGAGATCGACTTGTTAGAGATGTAAGTGTTAACCCCGTACAGATCAAATTTGGTCTAAGAGGGTGTCAAGCTTACTGATAGCTAAAAATAACACCAACTTTAAGTTAGCTTAGACTAAATGAGCTAGGTCATTCTTAAAAACCTGGTGTTCGTGGTAATAATATACCGATTGAATGCATTGTGACCTCTGGGCAGGATAATATCATGACTAAATTTTGGTGAATTTTGCTTGCTAGAGATGTACAAGTTTGATGATAGAAAATTGGTTACACAAGCGGCCCTGCTGTATTCAACCACGAGACTATCGCAACCATTACACGTGTACAGTTTATATTATCGAAAAGTAATTAGGTTGCAGTACGATCACGTACCTTTCGCATGTAGCAGTGAAAGATACCATTCTGTCTGTGAGTGTTTTATCACTGGCTCTTTATAAAAGGGGAACCCTAGTGGTCTAGCGTCATTTTGAGGAGAAGAAAATGCTTACAATTCTGAGTAATAGGCCATTTCCGTATGTAAATTTTCCAAAACGACTGCGGAGATAATGGAATCCAAATCTCATATTCATTTCCATTGATTTTATGCAAATGAGATTAGGCACCGTTTCCAATTATCGTTCGCGAATGAATGGTTATTTCGTCAAATTTTCTCGAAGTCGCGATTTTCCAAGGCGCGAGGGAATGGGGTTTTTTCTTCAAAATGAACGATTCATTCGCGATTGCTGTCGAATGGTTTTTTTTCTGTTGGCAATCGTTTTTCAATCGAGAAAATTTTCTCGAATAAAAAGCAATATCGCGATTCAATGGAGTTTAAATCGAGAAAATATAAGCGATTGGAAAAAAAAACGATTGAGGATTATAGCCCAAAGTACATGTAGTACGGCAAGGTTCAGCCTGACTGACCCGCATACACGTTCGAGTTTTTATATCATAAACACTTCAGTCAGACTATAAGTTCGATCATTTTTTCTTCTTCCTTTTCCATTCTTCTTTGCCTTGTGTAAAACTATAGCGTGTTTCAGTTCAGTTGGCGATTATATAAATACGATTGAGATATTGAAAAAAAACATAGGAATAATGGTGAACGATATATACATATAATTATAACTTCATATTTACATCTATTTTGTACGGGACACATGCCCGTATATGGTCAGATTGAGTAATTTGCACTTGCAATTTCGTCTATTATTTTGAGTATTTCTGTGTTTTAAAGCTGGTATTATCCCAGATTTCTTGTGTAGTATTTTTCGTGAACGTTTTTGGCATCTGTGCGTGCTGAAATTTTGAGTTGATTCTTCAGATTTTCGCTGTTCGCGTGGTTTTTTATGCTAAGATAACCATTTTCCTTGTGTAGATAGATGGCGCTGTATTGAATATAACATTGTCATACGGGGCTTTTGAGTCATCGAAAGCACTTAATTATTAATATATAGCGCGGGCTATTTGTAAAACTTTTCACAACTGTCATTATTTTTTGCTTGTTTGTTTGCTTGTGTGAATTAATCTTTTCTGGAGCTCTCTTGGTGGGAGTTGTGTTGTGCGAATCCCTAAGTGGGAGTCTATAAGTGCAAAGCCCCACAGTTGCCTGGCTTGTGGGATATTTGATGGTAGATGAATACGTATATGTTCAATAAATTATGAAAATTAATAAATACAAAGAGAAAATATATATATAAGAGAAATGATTCAAAGAAAATAATGAGATTGATTATTTTTCGCAATTTGATGAAAATACACGTATTCATTCACCATGAAATACCCCACAAGCCTAGTAATTGCGGTATGGAAAACACTGAAAGTGGGCTAAACGCGGTTTGCTTGGCAAGATAATCAAGGTCTCGCCTTTGGCTAAAAAGGAAACCTTGACGATGCGAAGATGTGTTTCAAAAGGCCTGTATAATTCAGGTCACGTGACTATATGTGAAATGACTGCATTAATATACAATATGAATATAAAACGTCTTTCTCTGTCCGACAGGTTTTCAAATCCCACATTTAAATCTTTAGTTTTGCGGGGGAAAAAACGAAATCTTTAACTGATGATCGTACTCGGACGAGAATTTTTTTTCTCTCTTGCCAGCTTGGTTAATCCAGTAAGAGATGAAATTATATAATATTCAGGTGGTTTCTGGCTTGAGCTTCCCTTTGGAATCATTCATAGTCCATTTATCAAAATGTAAATTAAAATAAAAAGCATTGTACATATGCGAATCCAACCGTTATATGCGATTCAATCACCATTGTGATATGTATTTAATATAAATATGGAATCACTGCCGCGAATACTCTTATAATCAATAAAACTAACTTGATGGTGATTTTTTTAACTTATTCACATCTCAATAGTTTAAAAACTGTTCCAAAACATGAATGGATACCCTTTCCTAATATATGTTTTACTATAAAAAAAATATACATATTTAATTACACTATTTTTCACCTTAATTAACCTAGAAATTCTCGGCTGGAGGGCTAAGCTGTTCTGGGTTATCGCCATGCGCCCATTCACAACTCTATCAAGTCTGTGCCATAATCATTCTGATAATGCAATCAACGACGAACTCAAATCCACTTATGACCTATACCCGGTATTTACAAAAACAAGATATTGCGACTATCATCCTGTATTGTTTATACCAAGTTGCATGAATATATGAGGGCATTATCGGACGGGTGAAGGGAATGACTGAACATTAACACATTGTCGGCTCACACGATTATTAAATAAACATGTAATATTGTCATTTACGCTTCGCCAGAGTAAATCTGAGCGCGGACGTCACAGGTATGTGTATAGATATTTCCAGCATACGCCCTACTTCGGCTTGTCGAAGACTATAGATCGTGAATCATATATATTATCCGGTTATCTTACGCATTTATACAGTATAGTACCGGTATAGTAATATAGGTTTTCCATCGACAAATCCGCAACCAACATTAAATGTAGTTCCCAGTTCGCGGATAGAGCGGCGTACGACGGCAACACGGCCTATGTGTTAGATATCACTCCGCCTCACGATTCTCTCGCACCTTGAAAAAAACGATTCCCTCGCGATTGAAGATTAGCGATCAAGGACGGATTGCGCAAGGGTAAACGATTCAAAAACGATATCGCGAGAGAATGTTTTTTTTCAGAAAAGATTTAATCGTTTTTTCTCATTTTTTTTCTCGATATCCTAGCGACTGATTCACGAATGATCGTTTTTCAATCGAGAAAATTGAAGAAAACTCGTGACTGAAGAAAAAACGAATAATGGAAACGATCCCTTACGTGATGTCATTAGGCGAACCCATGTTACTGAGCTAACTTTATGCTGGAATATTCACAGAGCGATCCATCCAATCTCTATTCAACAAATTCATAGCATTATGCACAATTTTGCCATTATTTTCAGAGATATGGCAACCTTAACATCAGGATATCAAGGGCTTTATTTCGAAAATTCTACGGGTTATGAAATTTTAATTACTATATATGCAGTAGCAAGGCTTTAAGTAATTAATATTCATTTAAATATCTGAAATACAGTCCTTGGCTACTGGTTGCTCTGATAACAATATTCCGGAAACTATTGGTAACCAAATTCTGGAAGTGAGAACGACTTACCAGTAAACACAATGTTAACGGATTAACTAATCTTAATATAGTATTATTTGTCTAACTAATTATCTCTAGATCACTGCATGACATCAGGATAGCTCATTTGCATACCAAAATTGAACAACACCCCCAAAATATTGCAAATGCAATATACTGACAATACTCAGATTAAAGCTGTCAGTCACATACCCCTCTTTCGACAAGTTTGTTTTTATTTTCCATTTGTGTTCCCTTTTAAAATTAATCGGAGCCGATGATAATTACCTGGTCTGCTCACACAAATAAAATCAAAGAAGTTGGTTGTTTCGTTGGGTCCTTGCCTTGTAGAGAACCTTCCTTTATTTTTGACAATAAATTGTCTCGACTGGTAAAGAATCCATTTCTCTGATGTGCCATTCGTCCTAGGGGCTGACAATTACCAAACTATAGCCTTGGGCCAAGCTCTATCAGAAAACGCTTTGATGGCCGCTTTGATGACGTCACAGTGACGTCATTTTCAAAAACGTCATTTTTTGGTCGATTTTTCAAATTTTTTATTGATGCAATTTCTCCGCAGAAACTGCATGATAAATTAGTAAATATTAATGTGGCATGAAATAAAATAGTTTTTGCTCATTTTACATCGCGGAAAAGCACAAATTTTGAAGAAAAATGACGAAACATGACTTTTCTAGTACCCCACGGGTCCGCCAACTTCGATTTACCCATGATCCTCAACTCGGGAGGTTATGCAAATAGGCTCAAAATGACCCCGGAATGATAAACTGTAAATCCGCGGAGTGTCAGCTGTCAACTTTTTGTCATTTTGCCCCCCCCCCCCCTCCCAAGGCTTGTGTTTAAAGTATAGGAAACATGAACTGTGATTCTAAGCAAGTGGTTGAATAAGTTTTACTGTAAATAGATCTACGTTTATGTATCTCGGGTCTATTATGAATAATACGTATTTCTGCAGTATCTGAAAACGTGATTTTTTGTTATTAAATGTAGTGAATGCGCTGCAAATTACATAGGACAAACGTATGTGTGTTTGTAAACAATAATCGCGAATTCGTGAACAACAAATGCACACCGGCTTTCTCAGAAATATGTTTTTATGCCAGCATAACCAAACATGTGACAAAGGACAATTTCACTATTTCCCCTTTCCTCAAGGTCGCTCTCACTTTATAGCTTCATTGATGGTGGGCTTTATGGGAAATATATTTATTTCTGGGTATTCGCCTCAATTAAACCGCCAGCTTTGATACAGTACCGACAATCCACCTATAATATTGTCTAGTAAACTTTTTTGTACAGGCTGCATGTATTAATCACGAATATACTTTGCTGTTATCTAGCTATATATAGCTTTTATAGCTAAATATTTGGGTTTCAATATACTTTTGCTTGTGCTCTCGTCCGTTATTAACCATTGGAAATACTTAATGTATACGTGAATTACCGACATTGACCCTGGTTATATTTATGAATGTGCATTAAAGATTTTGACTATCTCTAAAATGTTTAACTACTTGTCATGACTATGATTGTGGATCATGGTTGCTAGCGGATTATCACTATGATATCAACATTATGGGTTATACAAAACAGGACAGAAATAACTTAACCTTGAACGCGACTAGACAAAAACCGAGAAGTGAGCGCCACACTTGTATTTACAAAAGTGTGTGAGTTTCGACCGAAGCTGGAGGAAAACACCCTCGCGACTGCTAATATAATAGGCACAGGCTGTGATAATTACCAAACGCGTCAGATCTCGTCTTATGCCCTTTGGTTGTATTAGATAACGCACGAGAGGGTTTTTTCCTGAGAGCGTCTCTTCTCAACGCGACTTGACGGGAGTCGCGCCTTTGTTCTCTGTTCTACGCCTCAGCTTTTAGTTTATTTTACACGCAAGAGAATCGGGGAGCTTTTAGCACAGCTTATTTTGCACGCGAGAGAGTCGGGGATAACGATACATCATATTTAGACATATACATGTATCTCTATAAAAATAAAACGGGCCTTCTCTCTCGTCGACTTCATGACAAAAGAGATGATTACAATTTCGACATCGTAAACTTTCCCTTTCTGGACAGAAATATTTCAGTGGGACTTGCATATGGCGTATACATATCTCGCCCAGTAGCATTTGCTAGATCCTGCGTTAAATGTGACGATTTTAATCAACGTTACAAAACATCATCGAAGAAACTTATCCACTCAAAGTTTCTCAAATTTGACGATACATATCGCATGCTGATTGCAAAATACAAGCGTAGCGTGCAAGATATATGGCGTTTACGTTTTGTAACTAGCGTCTACTTCCGTTTAACCCGGGGCTAGGCGCCGTATGAACCCATGTACTTAAAGATTCTCAAGGTGTTCATATGAACAGGCACAATCAAAGCGTGACTGAGATGCATCATTCTCCACATGACGATTTTACAGCGAATATCATATGGATTAAGAATAGGGATCATCGATACGGATTTGATATTTCTGGAACATCATGATGTCTTGGCGGCATCATTGAAAACTGTTGACCGCTTCTCTCTTGCAGGAAACCAGCCTGTCTTCATTCTATGATTATCTTCTGGAATTTGGTGCTAATGCCGTTATATGGAATATGGAATAGGTCTTTGGATTATGGATGTGGATATTCTTTAATGGATGACGGCTGGATAATGAACGACGGACCAGACGGTTGAAAGTCTAGTCGTCAACAAACGTGTCCATGAGAGCCATTTGCGAATACCGTAGTCTCATATGCCCGAGATACTTGTATCCCATTATTTTCAAGTAACTGTAACGAAGAAACCATGTTTGGAAAGAAAAGCAGCAAACTGAAATATGTAATTACTCAACAGTGCAGGTTCTTTGCTGTGTGACATTCTTATCACCCAAAGTATGATCCCTCGGGATATCTTTTTCGATGATACATACAATTAGCAAAGGGACCTGTGATAAAGAAACATTTCCACTCTCCCTTGGACGACAGTAATTTGTCACATCGATACGCTTGCTTTGGAAATTGTCTGACTCCTGGTATATTTATCGCAAGGGCAAACGTTCGTGAGCTACATCTATGACGGAGGTAAAACGCCCTGACGGACGATGAGGGCGACAGATTGGCCACTGGAATTCTGCTTGGAATATGTCAATCTGTTTTGAGCAAAGTTGTATTGATATAATCGGGTCCTGGGCACAATGGCTGGTGCATTGTTAAACATCAAACAATTAGGTTCCTGTTAGTCAGTAAAACTTCGAGGGTCGGTGAATCTCCGAAGGATTTTCAGTGCTCTTGAGCATTTGTAGACAATCTAACTGCATTGAACCCACTGTGTAGTCATTCAATGTTCCTGGTAAACTGCGAACGCCACGTACTGGCGTAAGTTTCCCAACCACATGAAAATAACCAGCTATACAACAGATATGTATGTTTTCGATTTTTGATACCCAGATTGTCAATAAAGTCGTTCCCAGTGACCACGAAACATCGTCATTACAACACTAGGCTGAGAGGCATGCATGTAATTGGGTTCTCCCATAGTATGTCATTGCCCTATAATTTGACTGCCAATTTCAGATGCTCGGGATGTAATACATGTAACCTCCATGTTTTGGATGACAGTTCTAATCTTCGAATCGCCCCCTTTCCCCCAACAGCAAAATTCAGTTCCCTGTGTCGTGCTAATTATTTCTACGAAGTAGGCTACAGATCGCAAATTGTCCGGTAATGAGTGAGTGAGTGAGTGAGTGAGTCGGCAAAATAAGGAGAACCGTTGACATTAAAACCTTGATTTTTGGCATGAACGTGCATTAGGGCATTGTTACCAGCAAGTTCTGATCTGAAATAATTCTGATTAAAATTAGATTTATAATTAACACTTCAGTATATTGTTATAGATACATACCATCCATGTGGCCTTTAACAGTATCATGTTCCTTTTATGACCATGACCTCCTTATCAGTGGATTTAAAAGTCATTAAGGCTTGTCACTTGTCACTAATAGTGCCAGCTTTTCCCTGGCAAGGAGATAGCACCAACCAGCTGTGTGTGTTGGATGACTGGCTCAGTGAGAGGTCCTAAACTTTGCAGAGTAAAAATCCTGTATACTCCTTGGAACAAACACAGAGAGAGGCTCTATCCGAGCCTTGTGGTTTTTAACAGTGATTTATATCCAAGCCCACTGAGATAAGGCTGGTTTCTACTCGTGCTGCTTGTCACATCAAATTACAGTGGTCGGTGTCCTGTATAGCAGATACTATAGTATATTATTGCATGCCTGTCAACTACCCTGGAACATTTCCTAGCTTAGACATTAAACATCCCGCTAAACATGCCATCAAATGTGATAAGGCTGGGAGTACAAGAATGTGCCGTGTATTTTCTGTGGACTGTGTAGGCTGTACAGTCTGAATGAAGACAGCCTAGCAGAATTAGTTAAAGCTAGGTGGTTTAACATTTATCAATGAAGAAAATCACCGATCAACCGCCATAGAATATAATGTGAAACAAGAAAACCGGAATAGTACATTCATCAGATTGCCGATGCCCAAAATGTGTTGTCTCATATATCTAGATAACAACGTGATGTAGAGACGCTATTTATTCGTCTTTGTACCGGTTATGCTCAGGAGAATGACATAGAATCATTATTATCTTGTGCATAGAAGGTGTTGGTCTTGAGTTGAATTACCGTAAACTACATAAATGCTACCTTTCTACTATAGTACTATATATAAAAATTTGTTGTATTGTTGGGAAAATAATGTGATTCAAAAAGTTGTTTTGATCCTGTACAAGGGCACTGAAAACCATTAAAGAGATGTAAATGTATTTTCACACGTAAAGCTTGAAATCTACTGAACCTATATTATTCAATCTGTTTCCTTTAATTAAAAAATTGTCAAATTAAATCGGCGATCGTTATTTATTTTGAAATGAAGGCGCATTAGGAGACTGTTACCAACAAGTTCTGAGCTGACCTACTTTTGATCAAAATTTCTGGTGATTTTTGATGAAAATCACTGGCGATTCTGACTTGGGCGGTGCCCATCTTAATATAGGCAGGATTTCAACTGGGGGTGGGGATTTCCAAAAGTTCAGTTCGCGTTCGAGTCCTAATGCCTACTGTACTTCGTAGGTCCTGTGACGTTAGTCACACTGCCATGTACATCAACTAACGCAGTTGTCAGCACATTGCGTTAATTTTAGAATGTGAATTTACTCATATATTCCTACGAAGTAGGCTACAGATCGCAAATTGTCCGGTAATGAGTCAGTCCATCCGAATCCTTTCGTCGGCAAAATAAGGAGAACCGTTGACATTAGAACCTTGATTTTTGGCATGAACGTGCATTAGGGCATTGTTACCAGCAAGTTCTGATCTGAAATAATTCTGATTAAAATTAGATTGATAATTAACACTTCAGTATATTGTTATAGATATATGTGAACTGTAGCCTTTAACGTGTATCCTATTTCACATTGGCCACATCAGGCTTGAGCCTTCAAATTCAGGTCAAACTAGAGGTTCCGCTTTGACCTTTGAGTTGCCGCTCCGGCATGAAGCCTATGCTGGTTGTTTTTTTAACAAAAACATACGTCTCCCCCATCCTCCCACCCTGCCTTGAATGGGCACATTATTTAAGGAAAAGTGCTATAAAATGAATGCAATAAGTATCTTAAACAAAGCTGCGTATCTAAAAATATTAATTACAAAGAAGCGATACAAGTAGATGAACGGATGGACAGACACCGGACACGGATGCATGCATGCACACATACACCAAAACCTGATCAAATGCGGGGGCTATGCCATTGAAGCTTCCATCCAAGTTTGGTGAAATTCCGTCCAGTAGTTCTCCAGATATCTTGCAGACAAGCCCTGTATATACATGTACAAGTAGATGGACGGACGGACGGACACTGGACATGGATGAATGCATGCACACACACCAAAACCTAATCAAGTGAGAGGGCTATCCCACTGAAGCTTCCATCCAAGTGGGGTGAAATTCCGTCCAGTAGTTCTCAAGATGTCTTGCAGACAAGGCCTGTATATACATGTACAAGTAGATGGACGGACGGACGGACACCGGACATGGATGAATGCACGCACATACACCAAAACCTAATCAAATGAGGGGGCTATCCCAGTGAAGCTTCTATCCAGGTTTGGTGAAATTCCATCCAGTAGTTCTCCAGATATCTTGCAGACAAGCCCTGTATATACATGTACAAGTAGATGGACGGACGGACGGACGGACACCGAACACGGATGAACGCATGCACACACACCAAAACCTAATCAAATGAGGGGGCTATCCCAATGAAGCTTTCATCCAAGTTTGGTGAAATTCTGTCCAGTAGTTCTCCAGATATCTTGCAGACAAGCCCTGTATATACATGTACAAGTAGATGGACGGACGGACGGACACCGGACATGGATGAATGCAGACACACAAACCAAAACCTAATCAAATGAGGGGGCTATCCCACTGAAGCTTCCATCCAAGTGGGGTGAAATTCTGTCCAGTAGTTCTCAAGATATCTTGCAGACAAGGCCTGTATATACATGTACAAGTAGATGGACGGAGGGACAGACACCGGACACGGATGAATGCACGCACATACACCAAAACCTAATCAAATGAGGGGGCTATCCCAATGAAGCTTCCATCCAAGTTTGGTGAAATTCCATCCAGTAGTTCTCCAGATATCTTGCAGACAAGCCCTGTATATACATGTGTAAGTAGATGGACGGACGGACGGACACCGGACACGGACGAATGCACGCACATACACTAAAACCTAATCAAATGAGGGGGCTATCCCAATGAAGCTTCCATACAAGTTTGGTGAAATTCCATCCAGTAGTTCTCCAGATATCTTGCAGACAAGCCCTGTATATACATGTACAAGTAGATGGACGGACGGACGGACACCGGACACGGATGAATGCACGCACATACACCAAAACCTAATCAAATGAGGGGGCTATCCCAATGAAGCTTCCATCCAAGTTTGGTGAAATTCCATCCAGTAGTTCTCAAGATATCTTGCAGACAAGGCAAGGGGACGGACAGACATCCATCCAGACAGACAGACATCCATCCAGACAGACAGACAGACAGACAGACAGACAGCACAAACACTAGATGTCTCCCCCCAACATAGTTGGGGGAGACATAATTACCCACAGCTAAAAATACCCTGTCCCACTGTATGCCACATGGCCCTATTACTGAGGTTAATCTTAACTACTGCATATACCCTCAAACAATCAGCGCTGTTTCTATAACTTAAATTGTTAAACCATATCATTGAAATAACATGAGCAGTGTGACTAACGTCACAGGACCTACGAAGTAGAGTAGGCATTAGGACTCGGAACGGGAACTGAACTCTTGGAAATCCCCACCCCCAGTTAGAATCCTGCCTATATTAAGATGGGCACCGCCCAAATCAGAATCGCCAGTGATTTTCATCAAAAATCACCAGAAATTTTCATCAAAAGTAGGTCAGCTCAAGACTTGTTGGTAACAATCTCCTAATGCGCCTTCATTCCAAAAATAAATAACGATCGCCGATTTAATTTCACAATTTGTTAACTAAAGGAAACAGATTGAATAATAAAAAAGTTCAGTAGATTTCAAGCTTTACGTGTGAAAATATATCGATCTCTTTAATGGTTTTCAGTGCCCTTGTCCAGGTTCAAAACAACTTTTTGAATCGCATTATTTTCCCAACAATACAACAAATTTTTATATATAGTACTATAGTAGAAATGTAGCATTTATGTAGTTTACGGTAATTCAACTCAAGACCAACACCTTCTCTGCACAAGATAATGATTTCATGCCATTCTCCTGAGCATAACCGGTACAAAGACGAATAAATAGCGTCTACTTACTTTATCTAGTTAAATTCTACCCGAAGAAAATAAATTAAGACCCTTTAAACATGCCGTCATGGCTTTGTTCCCCCCTCAGTAAACTTTTATCGTTGTTGCTCACGCAGACTATTCTGAAGGATGATGCCACATCTTTCTTCTGCTGGGTTATTTAATTGGTTGATGTAGTATATTTCACCACGAGTGCGTAACTGTAACTTGACCTGAACTTGAGCCTGATGTTGTCTGTGAGGAAATGTTTCAAGGATGTGGAATAGGATACACGTTAAAGGCCACAGTTTACATATATCTAGATAACAATATACTGAATTGTGTGTAGGCTGGCAAGTTGGTAATAGCAGTGTAGAAAAATGCACTAACAAATGATGGAAAATTAGCATTTCCTATTTCATTATCCCATCACGTTTTGTACTGTGTTATATATACAGTGAAACATACAGCCAAAGGTTCCCGATGGGCATGACAGTGCACTCGCTGAGCTATCAATAAATAGAAAAAAAAATTATAAATCAAATTTTCAGCAGAATTCGATCAGCTCAGAACTTGTTGGTAACAATGCCCTAATGCACGTTCGTGCCAAAAATCAAGGTTCTAATGTCGATGGTTCTCCTTATTTTGCCGACGAAAGGACTCGGATGGACTGACTCACTCACTCACTCACTCATTACCGGACAATTTGCGATCTGTAGCCTACTTCGTAGGAATATAGCAGAAAACATTGATGTGAGTTATGATATGTACACTATGACCAAAGATATGTTCATAATGTGCTAATCGGATAGTTAGGACAATCATTACTTTGCATCAGAGAGTGTGTGACTTGGATTCAAGGGTTAAGACTTTGGAGGGAAATACAATTTTGACAGCAGAAATATGACCCCGCCATTTGCTGAATAGAGCGATAAAACAGGGTAGGCTAAATGGACCCTTTTCAATGCAGTATTTCTTGGCATGGATGTGAAAATATGAGGACATACTTTGGGATTTTTTTGTACCTCTTGAATATTGACTATATATCACACTTGGATATAATTTGAACAAAAAATTACATGTGTAAACAAAATATGTCTAAATTTCTCTTGTCATTTCAAATCTTGATCCATTTTGATTCCTTGATTAGGGGGTACAGAATCACTGCCACGGAGTGTGCTGGTGTGTCACAGCAATGCAATTCCTATTCACACAGCTGAGGTGGTTTAAGGTTTATCAATGAAGAAAATCACCGACCAACCGTCATAGAATATAATGTGAAACAAGAAAACCGGAATAGAACATTCATCAGATTGCCGATACCCAAAATGTGTTGTCTCATATATCTAGATAACAACGTGATGTAGAGACGCTATTTATTCGTCTTTGTACCGGTTATGCTCAGGAGAATGACATAGAATCATTATTATCTTGTGCAGAGAAGGTGTTGGTCTTGAGTTGAATTACCGTAAACTACATAAATGCTACCTTTCTACTATAGTACTATATATAAAAATTTGTTGTATTGTTGGGAAAATAATGCGATTCAAAAAGTTGTTTTGATCCTGGACAAAGGCACTGAAAACCATTAAAGATATGTAAATGTATTTTCACACGTAAAGCTTGAAATGTACTGAACCTTAATTATTCAATCTGTTTCCTTTAATTAAAAAATTGTCAAATTAAATCGGCGATCGTTATTTATTTTGGAATGAAGGCGCATTAGGAGACTGTTACCAACAAGTTCTGAGCTGACCTACTTTTGATGAAAATTTCTGGTGATTTTTGATGAAAATCACTGGCGATTCTGACTTGGGCGGTGCCCATCTTAATATAGGCAGGATTTCAACTGGGGGTGGGGATTTCCAAGAGTTCAGTTCGCGTTAGAGTCCTAATGCCTACTGTACTTCGTAGGCCCTGTGACGTTAGTCACACTGCTCATGTCTTAGGAATGGCCATAAAGAAATCAAATTGCTGTCGTCCCAAGAGCCAAAAGCGGTGGAAATTCACTGGTGCGTACAATTTCCATCGCAAAAGCCACCTTAACCCAACCAATTGGAGATTTCGTCATTCCTATTCGGAGCAAATATTGTACAACTGAGGCAATCCCTCAGACCGCACTCGGTTCGATAATAACACTTATTGTTCTATAGTCGTTTTTTGGCGATTCCTCAGCATATCCGCACAAAGCGTGGCTGATATACAAATAATCACAGGGTTTATTCTTTGGCTCTTGGGATAAATTATGCAGTCAGAATATTGATCTCTCGGGTCATGTGGCTTCTTCTCAGTTCACCGGCATCTTCTCCCACCTCCATTCTCGCCTCGTGAGCAGATTTTATTGCTTCTTAGGCCCCATATAAATGAACGCAGGGACTAATATTTTGATATAAGCTATATATTTTTTCCATTGTCATAATTTCAAAATGTTCCACTAGTGAAAATCGTTGGACAGTAATGTTGTACAGTGAATCGTTGCATGCATCTGCAGCTCCAGATTATGCGCTGTAATGCTGACCATACGCAAGTGGCAGTTCACAGGTTCGATTCTGGGCCGAGTCAAACTAAAGGCTTAAAAATAGAACTTACAACTTCCTTGCTTAGTGCTCAACAGTAAGAGGATAGATCAAAGACTGACTGACCAAATGTCGGGATAAAGTGACTGGGTCGTCGTGATATGACGAAAAAAATATAGAATGCGACGTTAAAATCGTACTAACTCTCTCAATCACCCATGCATAATCATCTTTGATTTGGGATCCCAAATGATAAAATCAAACTTGCAAGTGAGATTTGTTTGTCTTTAATTTTATTAGTTACAGAGATATTGCATTTCCATAAGTCAGTGTGTTTCACTCGGTATACAAATGATTATGTCACGAACATCTATTAATCCTTGATCATCTGTTACCATTCAGATTCCTTTACACCCGGTAGTACAATATCAAGTTAACTTATGGTTGAAAGTCCAAGATATGTTTATCAATTATTACCAGTTTCAAGACTGATCTTCATTAAGTCCGATCGATTCTGAATGTGAAAGCAAGCTCTCCGACTCGCCCATTCTCATGTTTTTTGTGGTATTAAGCTTAGTCAAATTTTACCTAACAAGACCATACCGCTTTCACCATGGCAGTTGGCCAGACCAGAAGTAGATATTACAATGACGAAATATAAAAAGGCAGACGCGAGCCATCTCATGTATACACAACAATTTGGTCCATGGAAAGAAAAATACAAATAGCATCAAGCTATTTATACATATGGTTCGAAAGATGGTGAGAGAGTAGCATGTGCTACTATCTTAATTCCAAAACTAAAATTTGTCGACTTCCAGGTAAGGGGTCACGTCCAATTAATCGAGGCACTTTCTCGATGCCTTCGAGATGGATCGAGAAATTTCTCGGCTGAAACTGGAAGGGCAGAACCGGGACCCCTGACGACGTCTCCCGGTTTGCTCTCGGTTCTATCTCGAAACGTCTCGGTTTTTGAGATGGATATGAAATTGATCAGTAATTTCAAAGAGGGTCCCGGTTTGTATATGTCCGTGTTTTGTTACAATTAAATTGGTCTTTCTTAGATTTTCAGGCCATCATAATGTTGTGCGGGGGGGGGGAGTCGTCGTGTAAGCATATCGCAGCCTATTAGTAGAATTTCATTTTATTAAATGTTCAATTGATATATCCATCATCTGAATCCAATTGAGAGAAAACGTTTCATTTACCTATATAAATTAAGAATATAAAATTGAATGATTTTCTCACACATTGATTGTATATCTGACTAATATCCGACGCGGAATAAATAACACATCATCTGGATATAATATGAATAATAATGATATGAAAGCATGCTATAATTGTTATTCCATAAAATTGTCTTAAAACCAAACATGGATCGTTTCAACCGAATAAATGATGTGTTTTAACCTCGGTGTGTAATTTGTTTTATAATTTTGTATTATTCATTGTAGATTCCATTTTAATGAGAATTACAGTCTTGAAATATAATTCAAGTTAGGAGATTGTATCAGGAGATGTTAATTACTTTGAAAGAAAAACTCACGTTCTATTATTTATTTCTGGTTTCATGTGTCTAGCAAATTAGCGCCCAATTCAGAGTGCAACTAGGCTTTAAATCAACGTTCATGTACATTTCGCTACAACAATACCACGTGTTGTTAGTGTGAAAAGCTTATAGGGAATACTCAAACACTTCGATCGCGCGTTTATTTTTATATTATCCGGTTTCCAATGCATTACCAGCAGCTCATGTGGTCTTCAAAGCTGCAGTATTTCTGAAAACCGGGGAAATCTTTGAAGACACGTAGTACAATAATTGTTCAAGTCAAGATCCTATCAAATAAGTAATATCAAGGAAAACATCCCATTCTGATATACTTTCAGAAGAACATATGGAATTTTATTCCAGACTTGTAGAATTTATTACAATTCGCAGTTCCTGGACCTATCTCAAAGTGATTCAAATTCTAAAACAGGTTCGAAATAATTTACACTGAATAATAATGAGCCAACTTATGTAATTCAATTGGTAATGTTTTTTTCATTTCCATACATAAATATTCCGCTGTCAGAGCAAATATGCGACTACAGATCTCTAGACGGAATAGCAAAATAATGTTTAAAGAATCATGTTCAATGTATTTCATTATCCATGCATTGTACTCTCCGAGATTAGTCTCGCTGCCACAGAGAAGTACATAAAGAGCGAGCATATGTCTTCCGAATGGTTCAAACCTTCATTTGAAGGCATCTCGATTCCATTCTCGAAGCAAATCGATTTATTTAGAGGGGGATCGAGATGGGTTTTTACTTCGAGAGGAAACCGGGAGCAAACTGGGACAACAATCGATAGAGATAAACCGGGACCCTTCGAGACGAGATATTTATCGGTTTTACTCGTTTATCGAGAAACCGTCTCGATCGATTGGACGTGACCCCTAAAATTTCGATTATCACTGCCGAAGCCAAAGCTCTGTTGTTAGGTTTAGAAGATATCAGGTTTACTATAGGAGGAAAATATGTCATATTCGCAGATTCACTGTCATGTCTTCAAGCGATTGAGAGTGGAACTTCAACCCAACCCACCATTTTGAACATTCTACAATTATATGACCGTAGATTTAATCAACAGATTGATGTTGAGTTTTGTTAGTTGCCTAGCCTCGTTGGCATCAAAGGAAATAATGAAGCTGATGAAATGGCTATGGCAACCTTGCATAATGAGGTTGATCCTGTTGGAATCCCATATAAGGAGTTCAGACCCTATATCTGTGCTTATGTGAGAAAGCTGTTTCAATCTTTATGAGATGTTGTGGATAAAAACAAACTTCATAAGTTTCAAAAACTGTAGGATATATTCATCTGAGTAGCCAGAAACGTTTCGATCAAGCCATGATCAGGCGATGTAGAATCGGCCATACCCGATTAACTCACAAACATTTACTAAACGAGAGATCCTGAAGGATCTTGGCGCCCACCATCGTCTGATAATTGTAAGCTAATGACAAGAGGATCTTTTTGTCCATTGTTAGTAAGAACAAACGATGGATTTGTAATTTTGTTTGCAGAATTTCGTATTTGAGCGAAAAAGATCGAAAAAGGGACACTGGAAAACACCAAGATATTATCTATCTAAGTTCTAGCCAATGTACTTGATGTCGGTTGTTATAGTACAAGTGAAATGAGCAAAGTTAGTCTGAAAGTGAATGTCCGGAGGATCCTTCGTCTTCGTTTTGTAGTATTTTTTTTTTGCACGTGTCATCATTGGGTACTGGAAGCGAAGACTAATCTCTTTGACACTTTGGCATGAGCCCTGATTATCTCCCTTGGATCAAAACACGCAGTAGTCGACAGTTCTCGAGTTGTGACGTTGTTTCACAAGAGTGACGTCCCTTCGGCAGACAAAACGGCGGGGCAGTTCACTTGCAACGGCATGGACTAAAGTAAACTGATTTAAAATTTCAAGAAATACATTTTAATTCGGAATCATTTGAACTCCTTGATATAGAAGGTGAAAGTATGGATATTCTCTATAGTCAATATATAGAATATGCCCCATCGTTTGATAAGCCGACTCTTGTGATGCAACGTCACAACTCGGGAATACAGTATTAATTTGAAGCGTAATTTGGATTTTCGAATCGGACCAAAAAGGTATCTTGCACAATTGGACCACAAGGGGAACCTGTATACCAAATTTGAGAAAGATGTATGCAGCACTTCCTGAGAAATCACGATAAAATTTCATGGGGAAATCCAAAATGGCCGCCTGGTGGCTATATTGGATTTTTGAATCGGACCGAAAAAGGTATCTTGCACAACTAGACCCCAAGGGGAACCTATGTACCAAATTTGAGAAAGATCCATGAGGTACTTCCTGAGGAATCACGATAACAAAGTTTCATGGGGCAATCCAAGATGGCCGCCTGGAGGCCATATTGGATTTTCGAATTAGACCAGAACCTGTGTACCAAATTTGAAAAAGATCCATGCAATAGTTCCTGAGAAATCGCAATAAAAAATTCTCATAGGGAAATCCAAGATGCCCACCTGGTGACCATATTGGATATTGGAATCGGACCAGAAAAGCTACCTTGCACAACTAGACCACAAGCTGTGTACCAAATTTGACAAAGATCCATGCATCAGTTTCTGAGAATTCAAGATAACAAAATTTCATGGGGAAATTCAAAATGGCCGCCTGGTGGCCATATTGGATTTTCGAATCGGACCGAAAAAAGTATTTTCCACAACTGTACCGCAATGGGAATCTGTGTACCAAATTTGGGAGAGATCCATGCAGTAGTTCTTGAGAAATCACGATGAAATTTCATGGGGAAGACTAAGATGGCTGCCTGGTGGCCATATTGGATTTTCAAATTGGACCGAAAAAGGTATCTTGCACAACTAGACCCCAAGGGAAAACTGTGTACCAAATTTGAGAAAGATCCATGCAGTAGTTCCTGAGAAATCGCGACAAAGTTTCATCGGGAAATCCAAGATGGCTGCCTGGTGGCTATATTGGATTTTCAAATCGGACCAGAAAAGGTATCTTGCACAACTAGACCCCAAGGGGAACCTGTGTACCGAATTTGAGAAAGATCCATGCAGTAGTTCCTGAGACATCGCGATAACAAAGTTTCATCGGGAAATCCAATATGGCCGCCTTGTGGCCATATTGGATTTTCGAATCGGACCAAAAAGGTATCTTGCACAACTAAACCCCAAGGGGAACCTGTGTACCAAATTTGAGAAAAATCCATGAAGTAGTTGCTGAGAAATCGGGGTAACAAAGTTTCATGAGGAAATCCAAGATGGCCGCCTTGTGGCCATATTGGATTTTCGAATCGGACCAAAAAAGGTATCTTGCACAACTAGACCCCAAGGGGAACCTGTGTACCAAATTTGAGAAAGATCCATGAAGTAGTTCCTGAGAAATCGCGGTAACAAGAATTGTTTACGGACGGACTGACGACGGACGACGGACGGACGGACGACGGACCACGGACGAAAAGTGATTTGAACAGTCCACCATCTGGTGATGGTGGGGCTAAAAAGCAACCAGCCCCAAGGTATATTCCATGCCACGAAGATGTCACAGTGAAACGATTCACGATTCTGATCGACTGTATAGATTTTTAGATTATATGAGATTCTTTTGATCAAGCTTCTACTTTAGATTGACCCATGTATAGATTTGTTAATATACGTTTTCGGTAAAAGTTCATTGGATAAATAATATTCGTGGGTAACTTTCGTGATTGTTCATCCCTATCCATCAGTTAATGCACCCTTCACTTTTCGGAAGCAGCAAACACAACCGCTAATTACAGATTTCCTGCTTTGTGACGTCGTCTCATGCCATGGAGGATGCTGACTAAGAATCGATAGTTTCGATAACGAGGACAGTATTCTCAATGGACATGGCGATGTACTTGTCTTGAACCACAAACGTCTGCATGGACATCCAGAAAACACACATTTAGAACATTGTACCGGAACCCGAGAACTGATCAAACAAATCTCTCCGTCAAAAACAAGACATGTGGAATTGGAATCGATAGGGTCCAGACGACTCCATGCTGATTAGCGACGGGGTAAAGAGTGCATCTCCAAAGAAGCTTATTTGCATGATAGGCTGCCCTTCAACCGCCGGTAGTTCTGTAAAACAGCAATGTATATCATTGTAAAGGTGCAACTCAAACATTTTAAAGCCCTTTCAGAATGCTACGTGAGTTATTTTCAAATAATAGAAGCGAAGAATATAGAATAGTATCGAATAGGATACTAGTATATGAATTATCATGAATAGAGAAATTTAAAAAAAATGAAGTTTAACCATCGACATGACACGCGATTGGATAATATCAGTGGCAATCTCAGGTTTTGTTGTACTATATACAACAACGTAATTAAACAATGAAATTATGTGCATTGTGTGGGCTCGGGGTGTACCAGCTTCTTTCAATTATTGGGGATAAATTTCTTCTCTGGATATGATAAGAAAGACTTGCCATCAAGCTTAAGTTCAGGTTAATGGAAAAGCAAGTCAGAGCTGAATGGACTGGAATCGAATCTGTCAATCCTCCGTTCCATGTAGCAAAAATCTGTAGCAACAAAAATTGTTATCCGTATAATCCCGACGTCGTATGGTATGACATCCATTGTCTAACTACATTCTAAAATACCTTCAAAAGTACACAAGGGTGACAGCTTTTCTTCGTCATTTGAGTAATAAGAGAGGTAATTGGGTTTGTGCTTTTGAGGTGACCGTTGCCATGATCTACTTAATCGGAGAACTTACAAACTATATGTAAATATGCACTCACTATGCATGTTAGTGCTATGCTGGCGGTAATTCGTTGTGATTGATCACGAAACTATTCAGGGGCGTCACTAGGATTTCAAAAGGGGGGTGCGAATGTTTTAAATTTCCAAGGATGATATAGCCAAAGTTCGTAGGGAGGTGGACCGTCACCGCCCAACAGGCGAGGGTCCAGGGGCCGCCTAGGGTCCAGGGGCCGCCTAGGCCCCGGAAGCTCCTGGATCCTAGATCGCCGGAGATGCGTTCTAAGCGTTTTCCCGGATATAAATATGAACATAATGTATGCAGATTTATGGTTCTATTTTCACGTTTGTTTCGAATTTATAAGCACACATCGATGTTGAAAAAAATCACACATCATGCCTGAATCCATTGGACTTTCTAGTTATTTTTAATACATATAAAACGATGACCTTCACGTCATGGAACATTAGAAACCAATACGCGTACCAATATGATTGATTTACACAAAGCTAAAATAAGCGAATCCTGTCAGATCAACAGGCGAGTGTCCAGCGTCCGCCTAGGCCACGGAAATTCCGGGGTACTAGGTTGCCAGATATGCCTCCCCCCAAGTAGATCCGTCCTTGATTTCCAATTTCTCATGATCCCAGGAACGCGCGCCTTCTAGTGGGGTCCGGGGGCTTGCCCCGCCGGAAAATTTTAAATTTTTACGCTTTATTTCCGGTATTTTAGAGTATTTTAATGCTAAACCGGGGTTTGATATCTTACATAATTTTCGTATTTCCAATCTACGGGAAAAAAGGGGGGTGCGTTCGCACCACACGCACCATGGGTAGCGACGCCCTTGCTATTGACATTCCACATAATAAAACCCTCGTTTACTGGTTAGCACTTAAGCAAACATAGCCGCTGTATAGTCAATTTTGGTTATTAGACAGATTTTTTTATATCTCAATTGCGAAACAAAGTACCATACGTCTGGATGCGCATTGACCTACAGAAGATAGTTTATCAGATTATATATGTGATGTGTAAATATATGCTACATTCAAAATCTGGTTACCGTGTTTGTTAGATGTGTTTGTCAATTGCGTTTAGGATGAGATATATGTAATTGATATTAGAAGTATGAATAACATGTACGTGAGCAAAGCTGAATTTAGAGGTAGATTCTTTAATGATAAAGATTGGTACCTCGGAACATCGTAAGGCATTGTCGGCATTATTAAAAAAAACAGAATTTTTTTTATGGTACGTCACTTAATAGTCTCAAACCATTCAAATCACTTACAATTACTTTCATCAATGGCGCTATTCCTATATGTATTTTAAGCATGAAATCATATTCCAAGTTTAGCTAATTTTTCATTGTGTAGTATTCATGGTAATGTGATTAGTGTCAATAGAACTTCTTACAGGGTACTCTATTGATATATTACATAAACATTCATGTATTGGGTACATTCCGTAACACGACTGAGAGAAAAATGGTCCAAGTAAAAAATATTCACCAACACGCACAAGGGTCTTTAGAAATATGCAGTCAGTACATTTGTCTGTGGGGTCATATGACTTATTGTCAGTACTCCGGCATCATTTGCCACCACCCTTTTAATGTTGCGTTTAATTGTTGCCTGTGTATGGTGCGATTCTGCTGGTGGACGTTTCGTTCCTGAGGCTTGCCCTCTGTACAAGTCATCGTGATTGTAGTTTTATTAATTATAATCCTATAATATAAGACAAGAATACATTTATTCTAATCGCACTAATATTAAAGCAATCATACTAGCTGAACAAGGAAATGCACAAGACTTCAGAAGATAATGCCAACATCGCCCCGATCACACAAATCACACACTTCCGAAATAAATGGTGGCTACATCAGCTCACCCATCATTTCTTAAGTCCTGTCTGCTTGAAACAAATGTACTTGTAGCAACGATACGATTAGATATTCAGCATTATAGATTGGACTTGCTTTACCCTCACTCACTGCAACATATACATATGAGTTCTGTTGAGAAATTGTGAAAGACTCTCAGCATCGCTATAAGAGAGCAATACATACAAAATTATATACGATCAGACAACTCATCTCCACCGAGTAAGAACGGTTAGCTTTCCATTCCATAGCTAACATAATCTCCAAGTATCCCTGTTAAAGGGACTGATCCAACTTTCATTCGGACCCGCTTTTGATGCATTATTTTGCTATAGTCCCATCATATCTGCAGCTATATTTAAGATCTCTGGTTGATGCTGTTTCGATACCCAAGTGTTTGGAGTATCCAAGCTCAGCGGTAGTGGAATTAAATTCGCGCTCCGGTCGAGTAGTAAGTACTGGTTCAGGTAATTAGAGACGTATACAATTTCTTCTCTCGACAACTTGTCTCCTTTCTTTCGTGTCGAAGCCGAGGCAAACATTCGGGCAGATTGAGTCGCTGTTGTCCTCATATAACGAACGAAGGCAGCCATTTGGTTCTTGGAATATGATCTTCCTAGTCAAATATGGACATTACACAGAATATGCCATAAAAGTTGCACTAACTGGATCAGAAAGAGTAACTCAAATCCCATCATTCAACACATCAATACTATTAGACACAAGAGAGACAGATTAGACACAACACCGTGTTACTCTAAAGTGATCAGATTTCAGAGACATGCCAGTGATTGACATGTACCTTGTTTTATCACACGGTCAGACAAAATATCAACAAATTACACATCCCATCAATGTCAACACTGAATACAGGCAGCTCCATGCAGCTATATATGAAGTCTCATCTTTAATTATCGGTACGTGTTTCAGAGATTCCGGGTAAATAAGCAGAGTAAGCAGACTGTCATTTTTCCAAAGAAACTTTTTCTCTATAATAAGATATTAATAGTATTTACTCAGGCCTTCCACGTCACTTTTCCAGTAAATGTATCGTATTTCATAAATCCAAGCCTTCAACCTCTCATTATGAGTGGTACAATTGGGTGGAGACCACTTTCGACCAGCCAGTCACACGCATGTCGCAAAATCATTGCGAGGGTCATCATTGTCCGTTAATAACCTCTAATTTGTTATCGCTTCAATTGTATACTTGATTTGTTTCTTTTTTATGAAAAAAATACTTACTTCTTGGAAACTATTCCAAATTTTTCACAGTTGTCTAGAACTAGCTACTAGGAAACTTCAGTTTCCCAAATGAGTTTCTGATTACTGAGATATTCACATTAAAAGTGTGACCTTCATATTTAATACAATTTTGTTCAATTGGAAAAAAAATTAGAATTAGACCAAAATTCTAAAAGCTGATGCACAATCATTTTGTTGGAGGTGTTTTCTAATGACGGAATTATCAATTGAATGAAACATTCAGAACTTTCGAGAAACAGATCTTGGAGAAATAAGTTTTTAATAATATGTTTATGTATATATATATTTATCAGGTACATACTTCTCAAAACTAAAAATGCAATTGGGCGTCTTTTAGTCTGGCCAGGAGGGACGTAAGGCGTTAAACTAATCCATCCGCATACTATTTGTTGAGTATTCGAACATCTTATTATTTGAGTTTAATCAACGCCAGAGATGTTTGCTGCAGAAACTTGTCAAACAGGGATAGACCATCATTTTTTTACATCTTGCGTCTATAAAAATTGTGATCAATGTTTTTCGGCGTTACGATAATACATATCGTAAATGCGTTATTTTACAACGGGCAAATTCTGGGAAGGGACGGTGGGTTTTAAATTCAACGGTAATGGAGGAGCGCACAAGTACTCTAGAAGACAATTACATCAGAAGGGTATATGCCGGTGCTAGGGGCCGTGTCGTCATATCATCCAAGTTGCCACATGAACAGGTACAATAAAAGCGTACCTGAGATACAACACATATCACGAATCGTTAGATTCTTGGTATGTGCTTTAGAATAGGTTTACCAGAAGACTATTCTGTGAAGTCATGTGACGCAGTCAGTATGTCGACACCTCTTCCCACTTCCCTTATATGTGTTGTAATAGCATTTGGTCTGAATAGGCACTCAAATATTGCCATCCTGGTACAAAGGGTGCTCCCCATAGCGTTTCTGTGAGATCTTTTATTTATTGCAACGCTTCATGGTTTCTGTTGAAGTGGAACATTTCTGCACGATGACGTTTGTAAGAGGAAAACACAATTTCATCATAATATTACTTAAGTTCATGTCATCAAACCGTGGCCGAGAGTGTAAAAAAGTCACAATGATGCTTTGGCAACAGAAAATGTATTGGCAACTAAATACAACTGTGATCCTGAAGTGACTCGGTAGAAACTAAAAGTCAAAGATTAGAAACATGACACTCATGCATTCGTTCCTCGACGTGTGATATTATACTTTATATTGGAACATGGATTGATGTATATATGATAATATTTTACCGATAGTTTGATGATCGGAGGCGAATATTGATATTTCGACAAATAAAAATTAACGTGCATGTAACTGAATTGGAAAAGTCATAGCCTTATTACCTGTTACCTGAATTATATAACTCGTTATTGAAGAAAAACATTCAATCTGACAAAAATGAAAGCTGAATTATGTCGATTGCCTTGTTGAACATTGAATATACATTTATCACGTTTATATATTGCCGTGAAATTTGGTAAAGTGCAGAGATATGTTCCTCACAAATCAAATATTGTCCGTTCTGCGCAACCTCTATTTCTGTTACTAGCCAATCCAGATTGTCTATCATCGTTTGCAAATTATAAACTATCTCTAGGGATATGTATGTAACAGTCATTTAGATTTACAGGCATGAGCGAAGTTGGCTTACACATTCATAAATTCAGAAGCGAGTGTTATTGCCTAGGCATCGACCAGAACGCCTTATCATGTTAACTACGTATGTTTTTTCGGTCTGTCTAATTCCAACTTCCGAGCTCTTTGCGTAATTGTGATCAGGAACACTAATTATATTGACGTATTACAAGAGACGAGTATCTCCTTAGTCGCTACAGTAGCAGTAGTAACAGCTTGCTTTGAAAATGTTTGCTCTTACATTAGTTCTGATTATTATCTTAAGCTGTTTATAAATGTATGCAGAACCATGTTGTAACCACCTTCCTGACGATGACATGTTATGTCGAAATATTGATCAACACAATGATTCTTAATGAAACTTCTGAATTACTTTCCTCTTGTAGCATTATAATTCATTTCACTGATGACAATATATTAGCTATCGATCCACGCAATGAGTCCGACAAATCCTGACGTTTCGTTTCACTACCGATCTGCCAGTTATGAATTTATTCGAACCTGGTTCCTCATAATTATACCATTCGAGTACACCAGTTTGAAGCGGAATCGCTTCTTGTGGAATAGCGGACAATTGCCATTAACAACGAACATGATGAACCTTCTCTAATATTTTGCTAAGACTACCCTAGTGGTAACCGTCTACTCAGATCCTGCCTTCATTGATGGGTTACGGCCTAGCGTTCACATTCCTGTAATGCGCGTGACTCTCTATAAACAGCTCTCCGGGTATGCCTGTCCTCTTGTGCCGAGTTACCGGCCTTGATTGTTCATTCCATTGTCAAAATTTACGCAATGAAAATCGTTGGACATACCATTCTGGAGTCAAAGGGGCTATCGAATTTCAAGGGTTAAGGGTCCTGCAAGGAAGATATAGTTCCCATTACTACTGGTTTCCGAGATTTTGCTTTTATATTTGTTATTCTTTCCCAATTATATTCCGTCACGTTGACATCAAAGGCAATACTGAAGCTGATAGATTGGCGAAGGCATCTCTAGATGAAGAAGTTGATCCTGTTGGATCAACTTCTTCATCTAGAGTTTCTGTATTTTCCAGGAGATTCTTCCATATTGTTTATAATTGAAATTGACCAAAGGTGGTACAGCCTAATGGTACGGTTTTCGCTTTATTCTTGTTGTCTTGCACTCTGGGTATTTAGCATAAGCATAAGTCCAAGAATTTATTGCACTGCACATGCAATGTTATTATTTTTCAGGCATAAATGTACGCTTTTCAGCATTCTCCAAAATACCTCGTAACAACACTCGCTTCCCTAATCCCTTTAACTTGGGCGTCCTCAACGACATCACCAAAACTGACGCGCGTGGTATACCTAAACTACAATTGCCAATAATTCAACAGGCATTAGAATTATTCACATGTATTCACAGTCACAATTCTCTACACCTGAATGGCATAGCAAAATAGCGTGAATTTTCCGCTTCAGCATGGAAACACAAGATAGATAGTCTGAGAGCCAGTGTGTCAAGTTTTGATGAAAGTGTTTATCCGATCAGCAAAATAATTTACACCTGTACCATGACTTTCTATGGCTATTGGGGGTATTACTCAAGGTGGATGTAGAGTTCCAAAGTGGTGCAGTCTTTTCCTATGGCGGACGGAATGTCTCACTTCAGACATCCATTGGACTTTGTCGAAAAAGAGGATAGATGTATTCTCATGGTCATAGCGCTCTTGTTATTGATGAGTTTGATACTTCGGTTTGCGTACTCATTGGATTCTCTCCCTTTACATAATTATATTTCAAATCACAATCTCTTTCGGATCATTATTGCTTTATTTTCATCGGTAACATGGTTAAATCGGATAGGACAGATATCATTACAACATACGGCGGAATCAGTATATTCTTACATAATATACTTCCCACATCATTTTATAGCTACATCAAATTCAAATCAGCAGGGGACAAAATTCTTGGGGAATTCAGTGATCAGGAGGCTCTAGCAAAAAAATGTCTCGAGCACTAACAAGGCATGTAATCGATAAACAATCAATGTTCCACAAACAAATAGTTATTGGACCACTTAGTCACTCATCAATTAGATAGTATCATTCTAAAACCTTAAGTTTTCCTTAAAGTTGACACAAGGTTATCACTCTGATTGCACTTCGTTATTCAAACAGAACCGAGTCGGTGAGGTTAAGGTCAACACTGTATAGAGGATATTCCAGTCGACCGAATGCCATATATGTTGATCTATGCAATCCGACCGTGAGCGAGTTGCATTATACTTTAAGGAAAAGATAGGAAATGTATTTGCATAAGGAATATTCGTCAGCGATGAGTTCCGCTAAACCCGAGGCTAGGGACAGTTTGAACGTTGTGTGTTTTACAACCCTGGGAAACGACTTCATTTGGATATAGAATACTCGTCATCATTGAAACTTGTTATCAGACTAATACCGCTTATGCCGGTTCTAGGAGCTGTGTGGTCATGTCATCCAAGTTGCCGCATGAACATGCACAATAAAAGCTTACCTGAGCTACAACACATACCATGAATCGTTAGATTCTTGTTTTAGAATAGGTTAACCAGAAGACTATACTGTGAAGTCATGTGGCTCTGTCAGTATGTCGGCACCTCTTCCCTTATATGTGTTGTAATCACTCTTGCAGTTTTTGTTGTCATTGTACTATATGCATATTTGGAATTGAAGCTAACTGTCGCACAAAACTGGTATTTCGAATATTGACGCAGAAATTCTTTTGTGGACGAGGGGTGAATATTGAATGCCGGATCTGACGCTTATACAAGCTGTACAAGTGATTTCGGTTAATCCAAGAGCGCTGAATTCGAATCTGTCTGTAACTGGAATATCTTTACCCTTTTCTCTAATTAACCGTAATGGAAAATTAAACCTAGAAATTTGAAGTTTCTCAGTATCGGTGTATAGGAAGGCCCTACTTCCCCCAGTTTTTGTTACCGTACTCTTCGGCTGGCTGAGACAACAGTTCCCACAATATATATTCCACTACTACGTTAAACCCTATTCACTCACTCACCCACTACTACGTCATAAGATTGTTCATTTAAACGTTAATGACTGTCATAATCACGTCACATAGGTACGACGGTGTACTCGGGTCGAAATATTTAATTCATTTATGAAATATAAAAACACTCTTAGGCCGATTAAATTGTACGAAAATGAAAACAGTGACTGTCATTTTGAATTCACAGACGAAATTCACCGAGTGTGGGATTATGCGAATGTTATAATAACTTATAATCAATTGGTCATCGACTTTCAACTATGACAATATCAATGATTGTTTCTATATAACTTACCATTGTGTAGCTTCTAACAAACCGGGGGTCAACCGAACGAACTATTACCGTTGATCTAGTATTTACATGTATATATATAAGTATATTTATAATATAACACGCATGCGTTTTAAAGCTCGTTCTTGTGTTAACGCCTTAAGGTTTTATTGAATTTGTGTAGGATTACGTCCTAACCCAGTACATTCTCTAGATAATGATTTGACAAAGAAAATCATATGGATTAAGAATACTGATCAGCGATACGGTCTGATATTTTTGCCCGCATCATTGAATTGCAACACATATAAGGGAAGTGGGAAGAGGTGCCGACATACTGACAGAGCCACATGACTTCACAGTATAGTCTTCTGGTTAACCTATTCCAAAGCACATACCAAGAATCTAACGATTCGTGCGAAAACTCATTGGCCGCTTCTCTCTTGCAGGAAAGCAGCCTCTGGTTATGTATACTATGATTGTTTAATTTGGAGTCTTTGGATTATGGACGAGTAGACTGCTTTCTTGGACGATAGTTGAATATTGAATGACGGATTAGACGCTCATATTTTGCGCAAAACTGAAGTTAATCGATTAATCTGAAGGTGTTTCAGCCAAAATTATCACAAATGTACTCTTCATAGTCCTTTCTCGGCATAGTAATATAATTTGACCCATATTTACCACATTTACATCAGTCAGCAATAATTTAAAAAACGCCCCGTACTGAAGAGATAGGAAAGAGATTGGACGAACGCTGCAAGCCATGCGCTAATGCAAATGTGGGTGATATCGAAGCAGATGTATTGTTAAGGGATTAATTTCAAGTTTGCGCAAGCTCGGGATTTTATTAATGTTCTCGCAAACAAAGGTCAACGTGTCGCAATATGCGTGTGCGTCTAAGAAAACTGGTTAGTGACACGGATTAGACTATAGAAGCATCATGACATCTTGTCGGTATCGTGGTCTGTATTGGCAACTTTTGATACCTTGGAAATAATCTAGCTTGTGTTGATGGATATTTATTTCTGTTATGCCTGCTTCGAGTTTGGTGTTAATACTGTATATCGATTATGGACACGCAGTATATTTATTGACGACGCCTGGCTGAATGTAAAATCTGGCGCTCGTATCTTTCATGGGATAAAGCAGATTGAGCCACATGTTATGATGCCGAAGATCGGACACATGCACTATAACCGTATCATGCTATCAAAACTTTTTACGGATGCACTTGGTAACATATACTTGTGCCATTTTTTGGCAAGAACGTTTTCTGACGTTGATTGAAATCGTCAACTTTTCACGAGAAATGCTACTAGACGATATATCTATCTGTCATAAGCAAGCTCTTCAGGACAAAAATAAATCATTCGCTACGATGTTTGTCATCCGAGGATAAACTAAGTGGGCCATCAGCATTTACAATAATTTTAATCTCATTAGAATTTCGTATTCAAAGGAGTAGATCAGGTTCCTTTTATAACAGTTAAAATATACTTAAATTTTCAGTAATGACTGTCCGGCTAAGATTAGACAAATGATGAAATAAAAACAGGGGGAGGGGGTTGGGCATCACACTATTTGTAGAAATATTTCCTAATTGTGTATGCACCCAGTATCATTGGATTAGCAGGGAAAATAGTATTATTATGTTTAAATCTCATCTAGACTGCTTTCCCAAAGTCAAATGTTCTTTTATTCTTGTGAAATATGAAATAAAAATGGGAGTCACCATACTTTGTGTTAAATGGTAGCAGTTTGTCAGATAAATAGATCATTTTAAGCTCTATCCTGGAGGGATACGGGCTGAAAACAAGGTGGAAGGAAGGGGAGGAGATATTCCTGGGAATCCTTCCTTTCCAAGGCTTATTGAAAGGCTCTCTTTTTGCTGGAATTGAATTGGCATGACTTTTTTGGGGTACCTAAACCATCATGTACTGCCTAAGAAGCACCCTTTGCCATCCGACCATTGAATATGACAGGCCCATCTTTTCGTCGCACATATTTCACTTTGGATTGGCTATGAACATGTATAAATCGTTCTGTTGTGGCAGATATTAATATATTTTTTCTCTGTTGTGAGCGTCTATTAGAAATTTCAACCTGTTATAGAAAATTCCAAAAATCCCCATGTTATAGCTGACATTTACGTGATCTACTCTCTTGATCGCCAAAGTGCAGTAGAGATGTTATGCTTTAACCGGATCATGTAGAAGTTCCTTAATTTATATTGATCTACTCTCCCACTTGATTCCCTCGACCTCCCGGCGTCAGGCAGCTTCGGGTGCCCCGACAGGGACACTATGATGGGTGTGCATATAGTCCTATGAAATCAAGTGTGAATCGGGCGTCACGAACAGACAAGACTAGCCCGATTACTGTGTCTTCGATGACAACGCTGATGAAAAGTAGAATAACAAGCATGTAATAAGCACCAAGTAAAACATCATTTGATCTGTTGGTTTTCAAAACATTGCAAATGGAGAAATGTAGTTGAAGTATTTTCAATACATTGAATTTCATTGTATTGATATTAAATGTTCAATATATTGAAGTTCTGGGCTTATGATTGGTTTGTTTTCAATGTATTTGCCCAACACCCCATATGTTGGCAGGCGTCGCCTATATGGGTATTAACGAAAGCAAGACGATCGTTTATATAGCTTTTGGTGAATAAAAGGAAGCGGTTTTCAAAATAGTCCTTTTCATATAATTTCAGCATATATTATTCATAATATTTAGCTGCTGCTTATGTGTGTTGAAATAATTGCTCATCTTTCGAAATGAGTGCAGAACTGGAATGTGTTGTTTTTTGCAAGTCGTGTTTTTGCTCAAGTGTACATCGGTTACATTGTTTGATCGTGGGAAAGAGAGAGAAAGAGAATTTGATAACACGTCTCGTTCGATCGAGTCTAATGTGTTTTCGCTTTTCATTTACCAATATTTCTTATAGCTACCTTACCATTGTTTATATATGTTTGACAGAAAAAACCCCCAGATGTTCTTATATGTTAACCCTATCTTGCCTGGGCTTTTTGGGACCTGTTCAGGCCTGGGGAGGGGCCATTATTTTTCTTATCCTTTGAGCTAGGAGGCTAAAACTTGTGTCAAACTCTACTAGATAATGTACAAAAATCCAAGATGGCCGCTTTGATGACGTCACAGTGACGTTTTCAAAAACGGCATTTTTTGATCGATTTTTCGGTTAGATTCTTCGAATTTGTCATGCAATTTCTCCGCAAAAACTAATATTTTAGTAAATGTGATGTGAAATAAATAGTTCTTGCCCACTTTTAAGACGAAAAAGCAGAAATTTTGAACCCACATGTCCACCACCTTGAATTTATTCATGACGCATGGATTATGCAAATAGGCTCAACATGATCCCAATATGTTAAGCTATAAAGTCACGGAGTGTCAGCTCTCAATTTTTTGTCGTTCCGGAAATAGCGCAGAAAGTTTGGTAGGGGGCATTTTGGGCCACCCAGGCCTGGTAGGGTTAAAGGGGACGCACAATTTATTGTTTCAAAACAAGATATACATGCACTGTACGGTGTGTGTATGTTCAAATGAAGTTTTTGTTCACAATACAACCAACATTCAGTGGCAAACCATTGTTCACAGAGAATTTCCGCAATAGTGATTGAAATGCCGATTTCATACGACAATATTAACCCTACCGCATCTGGTGGGAGACATTATAACCCCATACCAAACTTTCTACCCTATCTCTGGAACAACAAACACTTCAGAGCTGACACTCCGTGAATTTGTAGTTTATCACATTGGGCTTATTCTACGCCGATATACTCAATCTCTCAAGCAGAGGATCATGGATGCATTCAAAATGGCGGTCATGTGGGGTACCAGGAAAGTGACACTTTCGACATTTTTCTTCAAAATTCCTGCAAAGAAAAGTGGGAAAAGCTATTCTATTTCACATCAGATTATTATTTGCTAGTTTATCATGCAGTTTATGAGAAGAAAACACATGAAATAAAAAAAAATCGAAAAATCTCGCTCAAAAATCGTCCAAAAAATGCCTTTTTCAAAAAATAACGTTAATGTGACGTCATCCTGGCGTTCATCTTGAGTGTTTTTTCAAATTTTCTAGTAGACCTTGACTCCAGGCATGGTGTGGTAAGTTTAAAGTTTAAGCCCCCGAGCTCAAGGGGTAAGAAAAATATTTGTGAATGGGAGGGGGGGGGGGCGAAATTGGTCCCTGGGCCTGGACAGGTCACAAATCGCCCAGCCCGATTAGATTTAACACGAAATTCCATGCAGATATAAAAATATAAATATATAATATACTGTATAATACAGGCTGCTGCCTCTTTACTTTTTTAGCATCAAAAACATTACTTTTTGTAATAGAATAGAATCACAACACCTTTCCAAAGATGGGTTGACTGATCTTCACCCAGAGCGCCGTCGCAGATTAGAATTGATACGAGGGCCATTGCAGCCGTTCCTGGTATTGTATCAACACCTAAACGATAAGATCCATCTCTTAGAACGCCATCGCAGATTAGAATTACGGGATTCATTAAAACAAATCGAAGCAAGGAGAACAGAATGATACCGGATATCATCATGACGAAACGGCCTGAATTATTTCAGGATGTCCGGTTGATTACGATGGATAGAGTGAATAATAGAAGTGTTTTCATCGAAATGATATGTAATCTGAACAATCTTAGTAACTTGTTTTAGAAGCTTTGAAAACTGCTGAAGATGATAAGGTAAAGAAATAATGAATGATAATATTGTGCGATCCGTGCGTGCTTCCGCTGATATACATGTACCAATCTCTATCAATTATCGGCATTCCTGGATAACAAGTAATCGCGGTGAAGCTTAGATTACTGCATTCTGACGCATTTATATAGCTAATGGCAAAACAAATCATGGGGAACTGAAGAAAGTAATCATTGCATGGACTGAAATCGAAACCGTACAAGGGTGATTGCAATAGAAGTCCATTCTTTGTTCCCGATAGCAAATAGGACATCTTCTATTAATTACTGGGATCCATAGGGAGTCTATTACAATCTAAATTGCTTGCACAACGGGAGACAATTTGGGGAGATGGATACTCAATTTCTCTATGATGACTTTCAGTTCTAAACAAGTTGAGGAATTTGCCCAAGTAAACAACGTGAATTATCATTCGACTATTCAACCAAATACACCCAAGCAGTGACAACAGGTCTTCCCTAAAGGGTAATACGCGAACTGGCTGCAATTGCGTTCTTAAAGTAAACGAACGAAATATCAGCAGTCATCATTGAAGGAGTAACGCCCCCTGAGAAGCCAATGCATTGAGGCTACATGTACGTGCATATTAATACACCAGGGTTACACATATACATGTGTACAATCCCGTGTTAGAGTTATAATAACGAGGATTCAGAAAAAAGAGATTTTATTGATAATTTATTATGGAGAAGCTTTTCAGTCTTTTCAAGCCGCGAAAGAAAGAAATTGCAATTTGACAGGTAATTTTCAGTCTGATCACATTCTAGGACTATTTACTGTATGCGTTTTAGCGTCAAATAGATATTTCTTTCTCATTGTTTTATACTTGGTGAGTGTCTTCGTATTGCTCGTACAAGTTTGTCGATGGGCAACACATGAATAACGTCTGATGATTTTATGGAGTAAATGAAGGAACTATTCGTCGTGGGAATAGCCTAAGAGTGGGCAAAGTTCCATCGACCATGACGCCTCACTTCATTATATAGTCTGGTTCCATCGACCATGACACCTCGCTGTATAATGGAGTCTGCGCCTACAATCGTGAAACAAGCCTTTCTGCAGGCCATAATAGGGTTGATATAAGTATAGGTTTGCTCGCAGTTATTATGCTCGTCTCGGAACATTATCCTTTTACAACTGAATGAATCATAAATCAAATGCATTTAAAAACATTAAGTAGATAATAGGTGTGGGCAATGTTTTCAGTGATTCGATGCCAAGTACAGAAGGATTTTTCGGCATATATCACAAATAAGTGTTAAAAACGTAGACTACAGGAAAAAGTTATGTTGTACAAGGAAACAAGACGATTTGTCAGCTCCACAAACGTGATTACAACTAGCGCATGGCTGGAGTTGTAGAACTCTGATGAGGGGTCAAATCATCATCATGTCCCGCTCCAATACACGCAACATAGCCAGAGAAGTGGTGTTGGCTCAACACCCTTTTTCGGTGTTGAGAAATGGTGTTGACCAGTGTGAACACTAAAAATGTGTTGGGTTCAATTCAACAGCAACTAATGGAGTTGATATGGCTCAACATCATATTTTTTGTCCATTGATAAAGTGCTAAAACTGGCTCAACACCACTGAATGCTGTGTATCTCTATCTGTACCATCTGTCTTGCTGTGTATACTCACGGGCTGTAGCTGTAAGGGGACATTATCCCTCAGTATTACAGAGACTATCATTATTTAAACTTGGAGATTTGGAGGAGTTTCGATAGTCATGGGCGATTAACCCTACCAGGCCAGGGGCCCCATATCAAACTTTCTATCTTATCTCCTGAACGACAAATACTTGAGAGCTGACACTCCACGACTTTGTGGCTTGTCATATTGGAGTCATTTTGATCCTACTTGCATGACCCATCGAGTGAAGGATCATGGGTAAATTCAAAATGGCCCTGTGGGGCACAAGAAAAGTGATTTTTCGTCATTTTTCTTCCAAATTTCTGCTTTTCTGCGAGGAAAAATGGGAAAAACTATTTTATTGTAAATCAGACTACTATTTACTAATTTATCATGCAGTTTTTGCGAAGAAATGACATAAACGAAAAAAAAATCAACCAAAAATGACCTTTTTGAGAAGTGTGGTAAGATTTATCCCCCTAGCTCAAGGGGTAAGAAAATCTTTTACGGGGTCGAAATGGATCCCCAGGCCTGGACAGGTCCCGAAAAGCCCCGAAGTGTTCTCTCTGCTCCTTTGGCTACATTTATTTGAACAAGTCTTATATATATATGTGCGTACAATCAGAGTGGCGGTCCACTATTAGCCAGCATTGTCAAAGCTGCAGGTTATTATATATTTTCTTATGCCTTTCAAGAAATTTGCGATGTGTTTATAGTATGCAGAAGGACACACAATGTTCACTTGTCTCGCCTTATTTAGGCTTTGTTATATGCGATTGAGCAAACTGTTACATGGGCAACAACAGAAACTATATAAGTACACATGCTTGAATGGACAAAGTGCCCACATGCTGATGTTTAGAGCCTTCTGATCTGGGTTTCTGGCCATGACATGGCATATATGTACACATGTTTGCAGAGTGTGTAAGTACACGTTTACAGAGAAATTGATCATCATGAAATTACTTTCCAAGCCTGTCTCCATCACTGCCACCGTTCAATTACCAGACATGTTGGCCATATGTGTTAATTATTGTTTATTGTGTGTGCATTCAAAGGTCATCAACTCTTCACTACTGTGTTTGAAAGTTATTTACCTTATTTAATTCTTCAATATTTGTTTTATTTCTCACAATATTAGTGTAAATAATGAATAAATTCAAAAATCGGTTAAGTATTCCCTTTAAAAACAATGATTCATACACTCTTTACTGAAACATTGCACAACACTTAATATACCCGAGAGATATGATAGTATTAAATATGTCATTTGTCTTTAAGAACTTCAAATAAACGCGTCTAGTCCGTAATTCGCTTTTCAGCTGTCGTCCATTACAGTATTTTCGCGTTCATAATCCAAAGTCCTAATTCATATAATAACATTAGCAACAAATTAAAAGGATAAATCATAGTATACATAAACTCAGGCTAATTTCCTGCTAGACAGAAGCGGCCAACAGTTTTCATCATGACATGACAGCAAGACATCATGATGTTCCAAAAATATCAAATCCGTATCGCTGACCAGTATTATTAATCCATATGATATATTACGTTGTAAAGTCGTTATCTAGAGTATGATGTATCTTACCCACGCTTTGATAGTGACTGTGCATATGAACACTGAGAGGATCTTGATATACATAGGTTCATACGGCCCCTAGTCCCGGGTTAAGCGGATTTAGACACAAGTTACGAAACGTACCGCCATAGATCTTGCACACTACGCTCGTATTTTGCTATTATCATGTGATATGTATCGCCAAATCTGAGAAAGTTCGAGTGGAGGCGCTTGATGATATAGCCCTATTTTACAAGTATCTGCAAGAATATTTTGTGACCTTGATTAAAATCGCCCCATTTAACACAGGATCTAGCAAATGCTACTAGACGAGATATGTATACACCATATGCAGGTCCCTTTGGTATATTACTCTGCAGATAGGTATAGTTTACAATGTCGGAATTGTAATCATCTCTCGTGTCGTGAAGTCGAAGAGAGAGAAAGACCCGCTTCATTTTTTTACAGATATAAGTCTAAATAAGATGTGCCGCTGGGGCCATCTGTAGTTTCCTTCAAATCCGGTGAAGGTGGATATATATCCTTCACTGTGTCATTTATATAGCGATTATTCACAACAAGAAGATCGTCTATGTAGTGTTTGGTGAATGAGAAGGAACGGGCTTTAAAATAGCCTGTTTTTGAAAGCGTCTGCTTATAGTCGTATTCATAAGAAAACAGATATAGATCAGCCAAAAGTTGTGCACAATTAGTACCCATGCTCATGCTCCTTTCACCTACACATGTATTTGTCCTTTTTTAATATGTTGGGTGAAATTGCACAGATTGCACTCCTATTGTTAAATTCCAAAGTTGTATCTGAATCCATGTATATTCTATGGGTGGATATGCGGTTATACTTTTCCAGGGATGTACGAGAGTTATAGGACTTTTTTCCGATAAAACTACATCATGTAATAACAATGGTGATTATATCATTAATGAGGATCTTATTCTCGAAAATATGCATATAGTCTTCTATGTTGTACTAATTTTGACACTTAAGATTGCTCTTGTAATCGAGACTCCGATCACCGGATTTCCTCTAAGGTGGCCGAGTGATTTACAGCGTTTGCACTAACTGCATTTGATGCCAGACTTTAGGGCGCTGGTTCGAGTCTAGCACGGGACTGGCCCATCCAACACAAATATTTGTGCATTACCAAAAATGTGTCATCCTTAAAATAATTGTTACCTACTTTCTTATAACATTAGTGTGTGTACTTAATTTAGCTTACAGAGTATTGACCTTTGATATAGTCTTTCCTCCTTTGACCAAAACAATTTCCACAAAGTTTTTCATGCTTATCTGTTTCACTCTTTAACGAACTCATTAAATATGTATTGTGTGTCAGGAATGTATGAATATAATTATCTCTTGGACAAGTTTAACACTGAAGCGTTATATTTATTGCCGGTAACTAATTGCAAGTGCACCACGATCCATCATTCTTATTTTAAATTTCGTTTATACTTATTTGTCTCTCTACAGAAGTACATACAGCCTTGTCGAAATAGGTGAGCTAGTTTTTTGACAGAGATATTTTGCACATGGAGCAAGTTTTTCTCACCTAATGGAAATCAACCTAATTACAGGTATACGAACAATTCAGTCCATCCGTTCAAGAAATTGGGCCAAACAAAGTGTTAATCAGATATACTTCATCCACCTGATCCAATAATTCATTGACAACAATAAAAGCCCATCCTTGTGATGCTACATATACTATAATTAATAGACCAATCGCTTGAATTTCATCCCAAATGTTCTTGTCGATCATGACATTCGCCTGCTAGCATACTGGTGGAGGTATGAAGCAGATAATATTTTCTTCATCATACCAGTTGATGTCGTCACGGAGGCATGACCAGAGGAAACGCTTGATCCAACTCTGTGCATCACTTTTTCATTGATGTAATTATACTCCATACATAGGCTAACACCGGGACATACAGCGCCATCGTATTCGATGACGCAACATTGATTGATGTGATCAGCTGTTTTCTCTTCTGACCGATATGTAGATATTTCTGAAGAATATGCAGCAGACCCTCTTCACCGGGTTTGAAGAAACGGTGGTCCCTCAGATATGAGTGTCCGCTTGCTATGATTTAACCCAGCCCGGACACTGACATCTGAAAAGGGTCACCTTATGAAATTTTCGGTCTTCAAGACGTCAAGGGCTTGTGCGCGTGAATGTTGTAACGCGAAGTCATCTCATACTCAGGTGATGGTCTCCATAAAACCTGTACAATGATTCCAATGTCCGGCTTCTGAGATTTCTCGAAGACTTGACAGCCTCTTTAAATGACACAGGATACAACAAAAACGAAGTTCATGTCTGTTGAATATTAAGCCGATTTATTGACAATTCATTCCACCTAATTAAGGAATGATCGGCAGCATTTGGCAGGCAGACAAGCACAACTTCATTAACATCAGACCATTTTGTAAACAGTCATTTTCAGAACTGGAGATAGTAACACCTATCATTGGAGGCATGATATTAGCCTCTGTGAGACCCGATGGTATTGGCCTGCCTGTATGTCCCGCTCATTCCATTATATACAATGCTATACGTTACAATGTCAAGTTAACCCAACATAAATGCCCTTATAAATTCGGTGCAATTATGACAGGCAGATCACGAATCTGTCGCATTACATACATACAGTCGTTAATTCATTACCCTTACACAAGCAGTTTCTATGTTATCCTGTATAAATTTGAAATTACATAACTGTTTCTCACAAATAGTTGTGTTTACAATAACCGACCTAAAGAGTCATGAAATAGTATTTCGGAAATAGTTTTGTCAAAACACATCACAATATCAAGGTTTAAAATTGGTAAATGAAAAGTCGAAATTTATGCATTTATATGGTACAAGCGGCAGGTCCGTCATTCATAATTCAGCCGTCGTCCATTAAAGAATATCCGCGTCCATAATCCAAGGACCTATTCCATATCCATATAACAGTGTTAGCACCAAATCCAAAAAGACAATCATAGTATACACAAACATAGGGTAGTTTCCTGCAAGAGAGAAGCGGTCATCAGTTTTCAATGATGCCAACAAGACATCATGATGTTCCAAAAATATCAAATCCGTATCGCTGATCAATATTCTTAATTCATAATAATCGTCCAAAATCGTTATCTAGAGAATGATGTATCTCAGTTACGCTTTGATTGTGACTGTTCATATGAGCATCATGAGGATCTTAAAGTACATGGGTTCATACGGCCCCTAGCCCCGGGTTAAGCGGAATTAGACACAAGTTACGAAACGTAACGCCATAGATCTTGCACGCTACGTTCGTACTTTGCTAGTGGAGCAATATCGTGCACAAAACTAGCCGAATTGTGCACTTCGAGGTAAAAGCATGAAACTTGGCATGATAGTAGTCAAAGATATCCTGATCATTTTCTGATAAGGACCCACTCATTTTTTTCCAATATGGCTGCCAAATTCAAGATGGCCGCCAATATAATGGTCAAATACAACAATATGATAATAATACTGTTTATTGTTTTAGTCTAGGTCATGAAACTTGCAGCGATACTTGTTATTAATGCTCTAGTCCGTTTTCAAGAAAGATCTGTAAAATTATTTTCCAAGGTGGCCGCCAAATTCAAAATGGCGGCCATGATAATAGTCAAATTAGTGGTAAGTCATCATACAATGCGTAAATGATTGTCTACATTGTGCACTTATTGTAATGTGCTGAAGCCAAGCAAATAATTCCTGTTACGAATAAACTTTACCTTTTGCGGTAAAATGACAGTCGTATTCAAGATGGCTGCCAAGCGAAACGCATTTCAATAAGAAAAAAAACAGTCCAAGGATCAGTTTCTGAATCTTGGAGCAACGTCCGTCCTCAGAATCATAGTAAGAATTCAAGCTTTGGTCCCCACCTTACGGTTTATACGTGTACACACACGCCCACACACACACACACACACATGATTCAAGTGTAGACAGGCAGGACGGCGATTGGTGGCGAGAACAACGTAGGGGAGTTCGTTTGTAAGGAAGGTTTATGAAAGTGGCGGTATACCGGAATTTTCGTCGAACCCGGTTGTGCTAAAAATAGATCGCCAGCTAGCGCACTATCAAAGCAAACGTTCTGACTCTTTCAGCAGTCATTCGTTCAACCACTTACGCCACGATGTTCTCGTGTACCACTTACTCCAAGTCCTTTACACTCTTGCACGACTTACAACGCCATGCGTCTACCATGCACGATGCTACTGCCCAGTACACCTGCGAGACCTGCGGGGATACATTTAATCGCCTGAATAGTTTACAGTGCCATGAACGGTTTCTCCATGCATCCAATGTGAAGACTGTGGACACCGCTTCAGACTACAGTGTCAGTTGAGATCTCACCAAAGTATAATCCTTGGACATGCACGCTTGAGGGTTGAGGATGCCATGGTGTTTGACTCCATCCATGAGTGTACTTTTCAAGGTCCTGTTGGCGAGTAGACCTGTTCGGTCTGCAGAAAGTCATTTAGTCGTAAGGATAATTTACGGTGACATCAACGGTCGTTCCATAAGGTATGCAGCCATGAATGCCAACATTGCGGTCGAATCTTCAGACTCCAGTCAGTTGAGCCCCATCAATCCGAAAGACATCCACAGTTTGTGTTCCATTTCGTGTTCCATCCATGACTTATACTAATACTTATTCTCATGGTCAGCTTCTGATTGGACAAGAGCAGTCTGAGATCAGCACAATTAACTTCTGATTTTACAAGAGCAGCCGACTATGCGGCCAAGACACGGACAATAACATAATTGAATTGTAAACACACCCATAGCGGTTCCCCCAGCGTGGATGTGCTGTGATGGAGGGGATAATAAAATGATTGACCTGTAATTCTTGTTGTTGTTGTGCTCTTATTGGACTAACCAAGCAGAATAGTACTTATCATGGACCCGTAGAGCTACGTATAAGCGCACATGTGTGACATCGCCTATAAAACACTTCCCTCTGGACCCCACACCCCCATTCCATCTGTTGCAGGGCCATGACGGAGACCCATCTCTATGCCACTCGCATTTTACAGCATGTGACCGTGGTTAACTCACTCATGGGTTACCGAACAGTGGTTCGGTCCATGTTTGCAGATGGCGACGACAACGAGGGGCGATGCTAGATCCTGGAAGAGTTCAGAGAAGCGGTCCTCGACAGAGTGGACTCGATTGCGAGGTGTGCTATCACCCACCACTACTGGACTATGAAAGCCATCCTTGATGCTCGGCATATGGACCACGAGCGCTCACGCCGGAATCAGCGACGGCTCGTGGAGCTCGCAATGGTCTTTGTTCTATTGACCCTGACGCTGTGGCTATGACAGTTCTGTCTTACAGCGCCAGAAAAGAACGGCTCTTCAGGGCCTCCATGTTTTCCGAGAGACCGCTAAGCACGATGTTCACACACACACACATACACACGCTCTCACACACACATACACACACACACACACGCGCGCGCGCACGCGCACTCACTCACTCACCATCGTTAGTGCGACCATGTTTTAAGATGGGGGTTGGGCACGCCTCGGGGGCAAATTGGACCACGGATGGTCCATCTCTACCCCAAACACCTTCCTTCACACTCCCAAAATGCCCACTTTGGCTACTACTCCTATTGATGACATCACCAATGACGTCACAGATAACGTGGACATCCCTCAAGTCGTGGTCTACACAACAAGGACTTCCCAATGACACCTCGCACGACGCATTCGGACCAAGAATGGTCCTTCAATCGCTCAAACACACTCCCATGCACGGCCTGAATGACATATTGATGCAACTACTGCTCAACTGAGCATTCGTAGCACAATGCGACGTCCAACAAAAACCATACCATTCGTTGTCTAAATGCAGAGAGCTACAGGATGACACAAAACACGGTCCATTCGGACCACGGATGGTCCATCTCTACCCCAGAAACCTCCCTTCACATCCCCCAAAATGCCCACTTTGGCTACTTCTCCTGCTGATGACGTCACCGATGACGTCACAGACAAGATGGACATCCCTCAAGGCGTGGTCTACACACCGAGGGCTTCACTTTGACACCTCACACAACGCATTCGGATCAAGAATGGTCCCTCAATCGCTCAAATATACCCCGGCGCACCTCCAGAATGACTACTTTACTTACTACACCCCAACTTCCCATGCGCAGATTGGCGAGACTTCCAATCAAAAACACGCCAGTCTGACTCTACCCCACGAAAGCTTCACTAGGATACCCCAACCGGTCCATTTGGATCAAAGATGGGATCCCTTGATTGCCCAAACATGTCATTTCCCATGTCCAAAATGACATCTTTCGTTACTACTGACCAACTGCGCATGCGTAGCACAATGCGACTTCCAACAAACACCATACCATTCGTCGTCTACATGCAGAGAGCTACAAGTGGACACACCACACGGTCCATTCGGACCACGGATGGACCATCTCTACCCCAGACACCTTCTTTCACACCCCCAAATGGCCACTTTGGCTACTACTTCTATTGATGACGTCAACAATGACATAACAGATGACGTGGACATCGTGGTCTACACCCCAAAACATTAAATGGAACATGACGGAGACACCAATAGCTAACATCATGCCAAGTTTTAGGCTTCTGACACAAATTAATAAATGAAGTAAGTTAATTTCAGTATTTGGTCATTATTATGGCGACCATCTTGAATTTGGCGGCCATGTTGGAAACAAATTGTGTGGGTCCTTATCAGAAATTGATCGGGTCATCATTGGCTACTACTATGCCAAGTTTCGTGCTTTTACCTCGAAGTGCACAATATTTTCACCATATTGCTCTACTAATCAGCATGCGATATGTATCGCCAAATTTGAGAAACTTTGACTGGAGGCGCTTGGAGGAATAGCCCTGTTTTATAAGTTTCTGCAACAATGTGTTGTGACGTTGATTGAAATCGTCACATTTAACACAGGATCTAGCAAATGCTACTAGGCGAGATATGTATACGCCATATGCAGGTCCCACTGGAATATTACTGTCCAGAAAGGGATAGTTTACGATGTCGAAATTGTAATCGTCTCTTTTGTCATAAAGTCGACGAGAGAGAATGCCCGCTTCTTGAAGAAGATTGGTGGCCGAAGATTGGTGGCCAAGAATCGACATTTCACAACCTGGATATCAGAGCCCGGCCTAGGTAAAACACAGGACATCGGACACTGGTCTCTGGGGACCACCGTTTCTATCACACCGGTAACACGGACAGTCTGTTAATAAGCTGTTTGTTCAGTTGGATGTGCACGCGCGATTTTCATCCCGAAAATACATCCACTGTTTACTTTATCATTGTCTCTGTTACAGAGACTTCTCACTAGGCTAACATTGAGGTTAATGTGTGTTAGACTTAACACTTAGTGCAACTGCATCACTCCTGTGAATGAAGTGAGTTGTTCAGCCAAAATGAATATCTCTGGCTTTACCTCGACAACACTGTTGTCAGCATGTAAACAGTCTAATTTAATTGACGATAGAAGTTTCGTGTTAAAGCTTAATGTATATCATAGCATTGTCTTGATGGTTTTGTCGGTCTTGTTTACTGCCCTTCGCGTGACCAGCCTTATAAACAGTTCCCGGCACTTGCTTGAAACCATGTAAAAGTTGGCCTTCTGTCCATATTGTGTAGTGAGACTTTCAATGAAGAAATACAGCGATGTTCCGATGAGTCCCCCGACTTATGTGTAAACACGTATGCTTACCTGATCACCCGAAAATCAACATGCCAAAAATTTAACAAGCTCACCATCTGTCGTTTCAATCAGTTATTCCAAAGGTACGACGGATTAATGTATCTCATCCGATGGATGTTGTTCCTGTTATAGTTATTGCCTCTCATGCTGTTGAAATGACACAAATGAATTGTCAGAAGCACAAGTTTCGCTGGAAACACGCAAAATTATGTCTGTTTTCATGGGCCATGCACTAACAAGTATCTCGAATTACAGACAAATGGATACGAGGTTGAAACCGACAATGCCGATAGGACATTCAGTTGCAGATTCGGAAGTTGGTCAGTTAAGAGTAACAAGCTTCAAACATTTAGAAATTAATTTTGCCTGATATAGAAATTTTCCATCAAATGCAAAGTTTGGTGCAAATAAAATTGATAAAGCGGAGGAGCATTGCAGCTGGGCCACACATGTTTATCTAATACATGGTGATGATGTCGACAAGTGTGACATCAGCGCGCGTGGTGTTACGGTCAAAAGGTCGCAAATATATTTCGAACCCGTTTGTGGTTATTTTAAACCTGTTTTTCGCGATTTCAGCTGATATGGTCATTCCAATCCCTGATATGGTCATTTCATTGAAGTTTGTGGCAGAGATAGTAACAAATCATATTGAATATAAGGTAAGATTTAAACTGGGTTAAACAGCGTTCAACTGGACCGAAAAAAGAATACCAGTCATAAATTGAGAAAAATGGCTCCTCGGTAGTTGCGGTTTTGGTTGAGTGTTTTTTTTTTACATATTGTGATGGATGGGCTAGTCCCCTGCGAGGCTCGAAACCGCGCCCTGAGAGTTAGGCACCAAATGACTGGCAATAAACGCAAGGGCGCAAAACCACTGGCCATCTCAGCTTCCGAAAAGCGGAAGATTTCGGAGATCTGAGTACAATCATTACCCCTCTGATAGACTGATTAAAGGCACAGCTCTTGAAGCCGATATTGTACATACTTATGCCATTCACGAAGTATGTAACGTTTATATTCAATTATTTTTAGGATAACACTTTTTTGGTCAAAAATGGCATAAATCTCTCCATTCAATTTCAAATAATTTTAATGAACAGAAGAACAAAATGCTCACCACATTCTAATTCCCTGAATGAATGACTTTCGTAAAATATGTAACTCGTTTTGGTAAGTTCATTTATTGCACAGGAAGATATTTTTTGTCGTTCAGAAAGTGACCGTATAACAGTATTTTCGTTATTATGGGATTACACTATGTTAGTATAGCACATATTCTAGTGCCGAAAATTGGTCGAGACCCGGGCGGGATTCGAACCAGCGAATCCCAGAGTAAGACACCTAATCGCCAGCACTACATGTTGACGATCTAAACCACTCAGCCAACGGGCCTCTCAAAAAAAATGAGGGATAGCAGACCCGCAGTCCTGAAAACGAACATGCAGTACACCTCTGATGAATACATATAGTGCTGGGGAATAGGGACCTTACTCTGAGGGACGCTGATTCGAATCCCGCTCGGGACTCGACCAAGTTTCTGCACTGGAATCTGTGCTATACTAAGATAGTGTACGCCTATGTTATACGATCACTTTCTAAATGACAAAAAATATCTCGCTGCATGTATGTATTCAGCTGTGGGAGCTGTGTCATCACGGCGATCAGAGGAGTACTGTATGTTCGCTTTCAAGACTACGGTTCTGCTACATCATATTTTTGTGGGAGGCCCGTTGGTCGAGTAGTTTATCTCGCCGATATATAGTGCTGGCGAATAGGTGCCTTACTGTGGGGGTCGCTGGTTCGAATCCTGATGGGGACTCGACCACTTTTCTGCACTAAAATATGTGCTATACTAAGACAGTGTAATACCAAAATAACGAAAATACTGTCATTTATTGCAATTTAATTAAGCAAAATATGACAAGGTGTCGAAAATCTTATCGCTAGGGTTCAGTACTCATATTGGCCTGTGGAAAAAATTGAGATTCTGTAACAATGTAAAACACATCGTTTACTTCTAAAAAAATGATCAAGTTCACGGTCAGACAGTTAATGAACACTGGGACGGTCTTCAAATAAAAATATGTTTTGTATATAGTCAGGTTTATCATCGAAGTAATAATTTGGAACAAAATCAATTACCGGCTACTTGTTGTGAATGTATTGATGAATGTAGCAGTATTGAAATAGAGCTGCTTAAGCTTGTAACTCGTTTAAGTTTGATGAATGGTATCAAACATGCAATGTCCTGGATATGTGGGAATTTCCAGATGGCTAGAATTCAAAGCAAATCATTTCCTGAACGTTTAATCATTTTCTATATATTTTTCGAGATGATGGAGCAGATTGATAACGATTTCAGACGGGATGTAACCCAAAGGAACTCAACTGAAACCCTACATACCACTGAACGTATCAAAGGCGGCAACTACGAATGCCTCTAAATCGAGACTCGGTGGTGCAGAAGTAAACCGCATGACGCTCCAATGATGCTCTTATGTTATGTACACCGTACTTGGTCTAGGCGGACAATCATTGAAATAAATATTTTAATTGGGTTTCCGTGTCTTTGCAGCATACGCCATCTTTGACCATGAAAAGAATTCTACCGACACAATACAGCCAATTTCTATCTGTGTCCCAGTGTGATCGATAATACTGATCATGAAGTCTTGCCGGCATCATTGAAAACTGTTGACCGCTTCTCTCTTGCAGGAAACAAGCCTATGTTTATGTATACTATGATTGTCTTTTTGAATTTGGTGCTAATACTGTTATATGGAATATGGAATAGGTCTTTGGATTATGGACGCGGATATTCTCTAATGGACGACGGCTGGATTATGAATGACGGACTAGACGCTTGTAACTCGCAGTATCATAGCACAGTGATTCCCGGAATATATAAAAGATCTGTAAAGAAGCCATTGGGTAATGTATCAATACTATCGAGCCTAGCACCCCGACGATTTCAAATGTTATGGTCACACTTCAAAGGGGTGCGTCTTTAATGCAGGGAAGCTTGGGGATCTTCAAAGGCTGAGTCGTTGTAAGATTATTTTTTTTGAAAATTGATGGTAAATTGGTTACTGGGAGCAACAATTGAACTTTTAATTTGGGCCAAAATGTCTTACAATATTGGCGATCACCAAAAACACTATAGAAATACACCGATACCAGCTAAGATAATCATTTCAGTTAGAGAATTCAAATAACGAGATTATTTCTTCTGCTGCGCTATTAGGTTTTCTGATTCTTTCTCTCTTTTTTTGTGCTGACGAAATTTTTGGGGTTGGGGCTTGAGAGCTCCCTCCCCCCCCCCTTTGCCTGCGCCTTGTATAGTAGGACTGTGCATACACAAACGATCGCGCTATCCTTTATGTTGACGAACCAACAGGCGTATAAAGCTAATCTTTCATAGCCTCACGCCCCTTGCTGATTAATTATTTATCAATTATATTTTCCAGGAAAAATAAATACAGTATTTTAAATTCTGCATATACTAACTTCAGCTTTAATAATAAAAAGTCTAATGGGACACCAATGCCCTATTTTACCTTCAAGAGTTTCAACCATCAATATTATTTCACGATTGTGTCAGTTGACTGTTGATAAAAAATATGCCAAAAAGGTTAAATTTTCGGAGGCGGATTTCTTCCAACATGATGAAACTTGAACTGGTTGAATTTTGGATATCGTAGCACCGTGAACCAACAGGTATGGGCTGAAAAATCTGTTTAAAATACTGTAACTTTAACACGTTGTATTCTTCACCAGTTTGAATGTAAAAAAATTAAACACCTGACACGTTAAAAAAGTTGAGTTCTTCTTCGCGACGATATCTCCAAACTCCAAAACTTGTAGCTGAGGTGTTGGTGTTATAGATCTGATCTGGCCCCTTTGATGTATATTTAGCATTCGGGTCAATGCTATGCAGTGCTAATGTTATCTCCACTTCTTCTAGAGCAAGGACGTGTGGCTGTTACAGATTAATAACAACTTCGTGTATTTACTAATGAGTAGTTTCTTCATTGTCAGTGCAAGTTTAACAACATCCATTTCGTCCTTCACCTGTTTTGGGCAATTTTAATTCTTTTTAACAAACGTCAGTTCCGACCTTCAATATTCAGCTGTAGTCCATAAATGAATTTCATCGTCAATAATCGAACGACCCTTTTTCTGTTCTGGGTTATTGAAATGTAGAACCGAAAGGTTAATCCAGGTCATGTTAATTTCTTCGAGAGAAATGGCCATATGTATCAGATGGGCAAGTCAGCCACGTGACCATTGTGTGTCTGTGAAGCGTCGTAGGGTCTATATAATAACTGATGTCTTCACAATTTCATGTGTTCTGGCTGCTTATAATTATAGATGATAATATATTAATTGGGTTCTTTACATGAAAAGAAACTGTGTTGACTAGCCAAAGGGTTTGTTCGCCTGCGATGTTTCATTATTGATATTTTCAAGTCTGAGTGGCTACTCACTGGTCAAGGGATTTAGTGTGATACAACGGCGACGTTTTTCGTGGTGGTTATTTACTATTCAACCATTCCCTCTACTGTCTCCGGCTCCTCAGCTGATGTTTAATTGATACATTGATTTCCTGATCAGAATCATTTTGAAATATGATACTTTGGCGGAAATTAAATGTCAGATGATTTATTCAATGATTTATGCAACTTACTGTAATCCTTACTGCTAACCATTGGTCACAAAACGGGAATCTCCTGCTATTCATCAGTTAGAATTTCAGTTAGAATTTCGTTGTAAAATAATTGAAATTACAAGCGTCTAGTCCGTCATTCATAATCCAGCCGTCGTCCATTAGAGAATATCCGCGTCCATAATCCAAAGACCTATTCCATTTAGTACCTACATGTACCCAAGAAACCCAGCTTGAAATAAAAAGTCGAGACGAACTTCACCTTGATGAATATTCAATAATTAGATAATCGAATCGACCTACTGATTTTCACATTCGGTTTGAATCGATAGTTTCTTGTTAAGCAGACTAAATGGGACGTTTTCATAACATGTAGTTACCTAAACATCACAACCACAATAATAAACATATGGCCACAACGAATTGCATCTGAGCGAACCCAGTAAAATCAAATATCGACAGATATTTACCTGGGTCTGCTTGACGCAGTGCATGATCGGGACTACGGTGGAAGGTAACCTCTTCTGTCCACAGATATTTTGTATCTAGATGTCGGTGTTTCATGACACTGATGTCATCTGAGCCGTAATATGATATATTCTCTCCAGCGCAGTAGATGTTTATTTCTTGCACATATTTAATTTGACAGTTTCTATAAAGGTGTACACCATTGATCGATGTGATCAGCTGTTATCTCTTCTGACCGATATGTAGACATTACTGAAGAATATGCAACAGACCTACTTCATCGGTAATACGGACAGTCTGTTAATAAGCTGTTTGTTCAGTTGGATGTGCACGTGCGATTTTCATCCGGAAAATACATCCACTGTTTACTTTATCATTGTCTCTGTTACAGAGACATCTCAAGAGGCTACCATTGAGGTTAACTGGTGTTAGACTTAACGCTTAGTGCAACTGCATCATTCTTGTGACTGAAGTGAGTTGTTCAGCCAAAATGACTATCTCTGGCATTACCTCGACAACACTGTTGTCAGCATGTAATAGCTTAATTGCTGTTACTGACGATAGAAGTTTCGTGTTAAAGCCTAATGTATATCACGTCATTGTCTTGACAATCTTGTCAGTCTTGTTTACTCCCCTTCAGGTGACCAGCCTTAGAAAGACTTCCTGACACTTGCTTGAAACCATGTAAAAGTTGGCCTTCTGTCCATATTGTGTAATGGGACTTTCAATGAAGAAATACAGCGTATCAATGTTCGAATGAGTCCCCCGACTCATGTGAAAACACGCATGCTTAATACGTGATCACCCGAAGTTGAAAGACTAAATTTCTGCATACTACAATCATCATCTCCCCTAAAATCAACGTGCAAAAAAATTAACAAGCTCACAAGCTGTCATTTCAATCAGATCTTCCAAAGTTACGACGGATCCTTGTATCTCATCCGATGTATTTTGCTCAAAATAACCCCAATATGCTAATCTAACAAGTCACGGGGTTTCAGGTCTTAAACCTTTATCGTTCCGGAGATAGGAGCAAATAAAACCAACAGGGGGGCGGAAAGTCCCCCCCCCCAGGGCAGATAGGGTTACTATAATTTTTCAGCCATGATATAAAATTTTCATGGGCCATGCACTAACAAGTATCTCGAATTACAGACAAATGGTTACCAGGTTGAAACCGACGATGCCGATAGGACTTTCAGTTGCAGATTCGGAAGTTAGTCATTTAGAAATTAATTTTACCTGATATAGAAATTTTTAATCAAATGCAAAGTTTGGTGCAAATGAAAGTGATAAAGCGGACGTGCACAGCAGATGGGCCACACATGTTTATCTAATACATGGTGATGATGTCAACGAGTGTGACATCAGCGCGCGTGGTGTTAAGGTCAAAAGGTCACAAATATATTTTCAACCCGTTTGCGGTTATTTTAAACCTGTTTTCCGCAATTTCAACTGATATGGTCATTCCAATCCCTGATATGGTCATTTCATTGAAGTTTGTGGCAGAGGTAGTGACAAATAATACTGAATATAAGCGTTCAACTGGGCCTGAAAAAAAATACCAGTCATAAATTGAGGAAAATGGCTCCTCGGTAGTTTCAACTCGGTTTTGGCGTTAAGTGTTTTTTTTACATATTGTGATGGATGAGTCAGTCCCCTGCGAGACTCGAACCCACCCCCTAAGAGTTAGGCACCAAATCACTGACATTAAATGCAAGGGCGCTAAACCACTCGGCCATCTCAGTTACCAAAAAGCGGAAGATTTCGGAGATCTGAGTGCAATCATCACCCCTCTGATAGACTGATTAAAGGCACAGCTCTTGAAGCCGATATTGTACATACTAATGCCATTTAGGAAGTATGTAACATTTATATTCAATTATTTTTAGGATGACACTTTCTTGGTAAAAATGACATACATCTCTCCATTCAATTTCAAATAATTTTAGTGAACAGAAGAACAAAATGTTCACCACATTCCTATTCCCTGATTTTCGAAAAATACGTAACTCGTTTTTGTAAGTTCATTTATTGCATACGAAGATATTTTTTTGTCGTTCAGAAAGTGATCGTTATTTTCGTTATTTTGGGATTACACTATCTAAGTATAGCACAGATTCTAGTGCAGAAAATTGGTCGAGACGAGAGCGGGATTCGAACCAGCGACCCCCAGAGTAAGGCACCTAATCGCCAGCACTATATGTTGGCGATCTAAACCACTCGGCCAACGGGCCTCCGACAAAAAATAGGAGGTAGCAGACCGGCAGTCTTGATAACAAACATGCAGTACTCCTCTGATGGGTATATATAGTGCTGGCGATTAGGTGCCTTAATCTGGGGTTCGCTAGTTCGAATCCCGCTCGGGATTCGACCAAGTTTCTGAACTGGAATCTGTGCTATACTAAGATAGTGTACTCACAAAATAACGCAATTTCTAAATGACAAAAAAATATCTTCCTAGGTATTCAGCTATGAGAGCTGTGTCATTACGGCCAACAGAGGAGCACTGTATGTTCGCTTTCAAGACTACCGGTCTTCTACCTCCTGTTTTCGTGGGAGGCAGTATAGTGCTGACGAATAGGTGCCTTACTCTGGGGATCGCTAGTTCGAATCCTGCTGGGGACTCCACCAATTTTCTGCACTAAAATCTGTGCTATATTAAGATAGTGTAATACCAAAATAACGAAAATACTGTCATTTATTGCAATTTAATTAAGCAAAATATGACAAGGTTTCGAAAATCTTATTGCTAGGGTTCATGAAAGGTGAAGGGACATTTAGTAAGATTCTGTAACAATGTAAAACACATCGTTTACTTCTAAAAAAATGATCAAGTTCAGCATGTTCATCGTTAATAAAAACTGGAACGGTCAGACAGTTAATAAATACTGGGACGGTTTTCAAATAATAATTTAATATGTTTTGTATATAGCCAGGTTTATCATCGAAGTAATAATTTGGAACAAAATCAATTACCGGCTACTTGTTGTGAATGTATTGATGAATGTAGCAGTATTGAAATAGACCTGCTCAAGCTTGTAACTCGTTTAATTTTGATGAATGGTATCAAACATGCAATGTCCTGGACATGTGGGAATTTCCAGATGGCTAGAATTCAAAGCAAATCCTTTGCTGAACATTTAATCATTTTCTATATATTTTTTGAGATGATGGAGCCGATTGATAACGATTTCAGACGGGATGTAACTCAAAGGAACTCAACTGAAATCCTACATACCACTGAACGTATCAAAGGCGCCAACTACGAATACCTCTTAATCAAGATTCCGTGGTGCAGAAGTAAACCTTATGACGCTCCAATGATGCTCTTATGTTATGCACACCGTACTTGGTCTAGGCGGACAATCATTGAAATAAATATTTTAATTGGATTTCCGTGTCTTTGCAGCATACGCCATCTTTGGGCATAAAAGGAATTCTACTGACAGACAATACAGTCAATTTCTGCCGGTGTCCCAGTATGATCGATAATACTGATCGGTCACTCACGGTATCATAGCACAGTGATTCCCGGAATATATAAAAGACGTATAAAGAAGCCATTGGGTAATGTATCCAAACTATCGACCCTAGCACTCCTAACGATTTCAAATGTTATGGTCACACTTCAAAGAGGTGCGTCTTTAATGCAGGCAAGCTTGGGGATCTTCAAAGGATGAGTCGGTGTTCAGATTTTTTTTTTAATTGATGGTAAATTGACGGTCACTAGGAGCAACAATTGAACTTTTAATTTGGGCCAAGATGTCTTGCAACATTGGCAACCACCAAAAAACACTATAGTAATACACCGATACAAGATAAAATGTTCATTTCAATTAGAGAATTGATACAACGAGATTATTTCTTCTGCTGTGCTATTCAGTTTTCTGTTTCTTTCCTTCTTTTATGTGCTGACGAAATTTGTGGGGTTAGGGCTTGAGAGCTCCCCCCCCCCCCCTTGCCTACGCCTTGCATAGTAGTCCTGTGCATACACAAACGATCGCCCTATCTTTATGTTGACGAACCAATAGGTGTATGTAGCTAAGCTTTCATTGCCTCATGCCCCATGCAGATTAATTATTTATTAATTACCGTTTCCAGGAAAAATAAATACACTATTTCAAATTCTGCATATACTAACTTCAGCTTTAATAATAACAAGTCTAATGGGACACCAACGCCTTATTTTACCTTCAAGATGTTTAACCATCCGTATTATATCGCGATTGTGTGAGTTGACTGTTGATAAAAAATGCCAAAAAGGCTAAATTTTCGGAAGCGAATTTCCGCCAACATGGTGAAACTTTAAGTGTTTGAATTTTGGATATCGTAGCAACCGTAAACCAACAGGTATGGGCTAACAAATCTGTTTAAAATACTGTAACTTTAACACATTGTATTCTCTACCAGCTTGAATGTCAAAAAATTAAACACCTAGCACTTTTTTTTTTCTTATACTAGGCCTAAAACATGCCTACACAGACGGTGTCTCTCTCTGTTACAATGCAACCAGGTGTGCATTGTCCACAGCGCGACGATATCTCCAAACTTCAAAACTTGTAGCTGAAGTGTTAGTGTTATAGATCTGATCTGGCCTCTTCGATGTATATTCAGCATTCGGGTAATGGATATGCCATGCTAATGTTATCTTCACTTCTTCTAGAGCAAGGATGTATCACCTGATTGCGTGGTTACAGATTAATAACAACTTCTTATATTTACTAATGAGTAGTTTCTTTATTGTCAGTGCAAGTTTGACAACATTCATTTCGTCCTTCACCTGCTTTGGGCAATTATAATTCGTTTTTCAGAAGTAACAAACGTCAATTCCGACCTTCAATATTCAGCTGTCGTCCATAAATGAATTTCATCGTCAATACTGGAACGATCGTTTTTTTCTGTTTTGGGTTATTGAAATGTAGAAAGGTTAATCCAGATCATGTTAATTTCTTCGAGAGAAATGGCCATATGTATCAGATGGGCAAGTCAGCCACGTGACTATTGTGTGTCTGTGAAGCGTCGTAGGGTCTATATAATAACTGATGTCTTCACAATTTCATGTGTTCTGGCTGCTTATAATTATAGATGATAATATATTAATTGGGTTCTTTACATGAAAAGAAACTGTGTTGACTAGCCAAAGGGTTTGTTCGCCTGCGATGTTTCATTATTGATATTTTCAAGTCTGAGTGGCTACTCACTGGTCAAGGGATTCAGTATAATACAACGTTTTTCGTGGTGGTTATTTACTATGCAACCTTTCCCTCTACTGTCTCCGGTTCCTCAACTGATGTTTAATTGATACATTGATTTCCTGATCAGAATCATTTTGAAATATGATAGTTTGGCGGAAATTAAATGTCAGATGATTTATTCGACGCAACTTACTGTAATCCTTGTTCAGATCTGGCTAACCATTGGTCACAAAACGGGAATGTCCTGCTATTCATCATTTAGAATTTCAGTTGGAATTTCGTTGTAAAATAATTGACAGTACCTACCCAAGAAACCCAGCTTGAAATAAAAAGTCAACGAGACGAACTTCGCCTTGATGAATATTCAATAAGTGGATAATCGAATCGACCTACTGATTTTCACATTCGGACTGAATCGAGAGTTCAGCAGACTAAATGAACGTTTTCATGACATATAGTACCTAAACATCACAACCACAATAATAAACATACGGCCACAACGAACTGCATCTGAGCGAGCCCAGTAAAATCAACTGTCGACAGATAATTACCTGGGTCTACTTCAAGCGGTGCATGATCGGGAGTACGGCGGAAGGTAACCTCTTTTGTCCACAGATATTTTGTATCTAGATGTCGGTGCTTCATGACACTGATGTCATCTGGACCGTAATATGATATATTCTCTCCAGCGCGGTATATGTTTATTTCTTGCACATATTTAATTTGACAGTTTCTATAAAAGTGTGACATTATATTTCGATCGGCAGGATATCGAGGAATAAAGCCGCTTGCTAGGCTAATTGTCGACTGGCACATACAATCTGCGAAATCAGGCGATGGATGACCGGACTTTTGTTCATTGGCAAAGTGGTACGATTGTGGTAAATTACAACACATATAAGAAACTGGGAACAACACCGGCGGTCTGCTCTGGTACATTGGCATGCTATATTATCACTTCGCTGAGCATATGGGGCCTATTATACGGGTAACATTGATGTGTACACAATTCATGTTAAAATTTGACACGGCATCTGTATTATGTTTACTTTTCTTAGGTAAGCTTGGATAGCTTCTCAACACTTCCATACTGTTAGCCTGTTTGTTATTTATAATCCTGTATTTTCAGCGATGAACTGCGCTCTGGCCAATATATGGTGTGCATAATATCAACCACTATACCAATTAAATAATTCTCTTCCACACATCCGACCCATGATAGATATATAGTAGTCTGCGAGATATTTCATGGAGTTCCTAACATGACTTTTGGTTATTTGTCAATAACAGAACAGAGTGCAAGAGCTCTTTAGGATGAATAAGTCATCAGTCGTTTGATAGGCATGAATGATTGGCAACGTAATTTAGCTGTCGAAACACAATAGCAATATGGGCAGTGAGCACCGGTTCAATTTGGAAGTGTGGACGAATTTAAAAGGTTCTGCTTCGACATCAGTGTCATTGTCTCTACCATACGGTTACATGTGCACAACAAATTTTACATCCTGTTATCTTGCGGTTACGAACTAGCAGTAACTGATCAGTATTACTCTGTTTCACCATAGTATTGTTCAGTTTCTTTGAGGAAGTAACCAATTACATATTGTGATCATCTGATCATCAATGACGTCATAGAGTTCCTACTCTATGACGTCATGCACGAAGTAGGCCTACCTATACTCGTCTACGTGAAAATTGTAGACAATGAGCAGCTGTGCTGACACACAGACCACTACAACTAATGTTAAACTGTTATATCAAGTCCAAGTCGAAATGTTTTGTCACATCTAAAAGTCTTGCATTCTATATGGAAATAATTTCTGAGAGAAAGAATAAAGCCGTCAACGTGAATGAAACCCACGACCCCGTTAATCCGTACAGCTGCGTTTACCCGCTCTGCTATACCGGCCCATAGGTAATTACTGGGGTGAATCGCCAAAGGAAGGCCAATCTCATCTTCCCCACAGCGCATGCTCCATTTCACAGGCTCATTAACATCCCTGCCTCCATTAGCGGAAGTTGACCTTTACTACGTTGCTATGACGTATAGGGGAAACGTACGCACGGTTCAGTTTGAATCCGGCCGAACAACTCGCTCAGTTTTGCACATGAGCGAACTACTTTTCACATGCTCTGTCCAGATAAACAGGAAAAATAATCTCCAGATAATTCTTTTTAACGCTTGGTCAACAGAGGTATTATGCAGACTTGAAAAGTAATCGAAATGTTCGGCAAACATCTATTTTACTATATATTGTCACTTCCGGCGATGTGCGCGCGGCCGGGAATCCTGTCCAAAAATCTGAATGGTGGCTGGGGTATTATTAGACCCCCAGCGAGGTGGTTGGGCCAATCTTTTTCTTTCGGTATTGCAATGTGTGCAGCTGGCTTTAATAATATACAATTCATAACTCGGTATGGAGTATAGTCCTCCACGAGTGATTTGTTTATATGGAAATAATTTTCGAGAAAATTAATAGTATAGCCTTCAACGGGAACCAAACCCACCACCCCTGTGCCAGTCCACAGGTAATGCTTCCGTCACTCGTCCCGATGAAAGCCAATTCGTTCCCTCGATGTTGCAATGTGTGCCACAAAGTGATCCGTATACATGGAAATAATTTATAGGAGAAATAATTTAGCTATCAGCGGGAATCTAACAACTTGGCATGAAGATATATCTTTGTGGCAATATGATGTTCTGGAACTACAGTTAATAATTATATGTATTGGATTTCGTCGTACAGTATCTCCGCCTGCACGATTTTTTTTATTTTCCACATAAAATAGCTCATTACCCGTAGGGGTGTTCTTCGATTCCCCCCTCCCCATCATCTACACCATCTACACCATTCTCAACTCAGACAGTCACAGGGCACTATTTCTAAGATCATAACACCGCCCAGTAGCACACACGGACACACTCACTCACGGCTCAATTCATACTACTGTAAATGCCTTATTATTCGCTGGGCACTATCTTTCGCGATTTGCGGGGTCAGCTCCTCTCCGTGAAAGTTAATTCCCGCGAATACAACTTCCTTTAAATTAATATATGCAATAAACATGCTTGCAAGGTAGGTATTATGATGAAAACTGTAAACAAAAATGTATCTTAAGCCGTTTGCAAAGTAGGCATACCGTTGTTGTTGTTGTTGTTGTTGTTGTTGTTATTCCAGCCACACATAATCGGCCATGTAAATCCCCAGAAACTACAGGAAATAACTGCTGGTACATTTCACCGGTATCAGAAAATCATAAATAAGTTTTTTTTAAATAATATCAAAACATTGTTTCTGTATATTTATCTGAACATGTTAAAGCGCCAGGAAATGAATAGTGTTGTTCTTGTCAGGCGCATACGGCCGCAGCTCGTCTCGATCTCGTGCTGTTTGGTCAGTCTGTTCCATGTTGGTGTTAAGCGATTAAATTAGGATTACGATGTCTAATTACTGTTTAAGCCCTAAATCTGTCAAAGCTGTCGACCGCTTCTTCATGACAATTAGCTTTCTTTCTCTATGGATGTCCAGTGACGACAACAACGCTGTGAATACAGCCTAGACATCTCAAAACGATCAACTATATGTTGTGAAAACTCCACAAACTAAGTACTCCTTGCTACTAGATGATGATTTTCTTTGATATTCCTATGAATTTCCTGATTCATTGGAACATTTATCGCAAATGTTATATCCCGCGATCACAGACCAGGAGTGAAACCGCGAAAGATATTACGCTTCTTACAACAGCGTTAACATTCAACATTTGCATATTACTTTCAGAATGACAGAGGATTTCGATTGTTCGTTCCATCGCAATAAAGAATGTGTTAGGCAATATGCTGCTCTTGTCTATTACGTATACTGCGGTTCTTAATCGAGCGTGGCCTTTCAACAGCAGCCGTTGACTTTTGTTGTCGAATGTTTAGTCCCACCCAAGTAATGTTCATTTCCACTGTACGTATTCGACCATGGAGCTGGTCAGAAAATGAAACACTTACATCAGCCAGCACGGCAAACCAGAGCATGTAGTGCGAGGTCAAATTTATCTCAGCTGCCTTTTCAAAGACTAGTGTATGGCCGTATAATTGTGGTGTGTCGAGATGACATAAAAGCAGATTTACTCGAAGTTAACTGCTGTTAATTGTTGCATTTTACAGTTGTCTGCTGGAGTACATTGCAGTGTGGGAACGGGAACGGAGCATGCTGAACAAAGTCTTTGCTGCCTTGAATTGAACATTCGACGATGTGTCTAGAACTCATTTCGTTGAAAGCCCACGCTCAACTAAGAACAGTAATATTGCGAATGCTTTGTGTTACATGCAGTACCGTCGACCAGTAAATCGGTTGTTCGTCTTTCCACACCAAAATCGCCAGTTAAATGACCTCAGTAGATCATGGAAAATAACAAAATGGAAAATCTTTTACAGTTTTCCCATCCATTATATACCGGCTTGCTGAAACCAATGTTCCATGGCCTAACTATACTATGAAATCGAATTGTATTTACTAAATGTCATGGAGTACAACTTTCCAATATTTCCTCTCCTAACAACTGACAAAACATATTATATATGCCTTTGGTATATTCAATATGGAAAGACCAATCGTTCTCATTACATGGTCAATATACAAGAAATCCTCTCTATTTTGCACCTTTCAAGGCAAAGATGAGCCGAGATGTGTAGCGCATATAACCAGAGATTGGATTTAATTTTAGAAACAAAAGTAGTTAAGGTTATCGGTGATCCCATTCAACAAATGCTGATCGAACTATTGCTTATTGCAATTTTTCACATGGCGAGGAGGCCAGACGGGGGAATAGAATCTATAAGACAACGCTTTTCTGTCCGAATCGCTATATAACACCACACCAACTGTAGTCTCCATAAGATAAACACGGTCGGTCTCCACATTTTTTGTAACATGCAAACTTACATGCCCATAAAGGGAAGCATTTAATTGCATGGTTGTTGTGTTTTATTACCCACAAGCTCGTGAAGCAAAGGCACATTCCAAGGTTAGCTATTAATACCACCATTCCGCTATGTACGTTTCACGAAGAAGTCCACTGCAACAGACAAGAGCGGAATACTGCCAAACAAATTCTTTATTGCGATGGAATGACCATTCGAAATTCTTTGTCATTCTAAAAGTTATATGATAATGTTGAATGTTATCGCTGTTTTAAAAACCGTAATAATTCCCGTGAATATTAAGGCACCTACAGTTCTACCAACTGGCACGTACGCACACACGGCTTATACTCTCCTTTCGTACTGCTAACAGAGCGGCACGGGCGGAAGCACGTACCCATGACTCCTTTTTAGTAGTGTCATGAATACGAACGATGTGTTGTCATCGGTTCCGGCGACCGTAAAAGCCTGGGTCTTTCGTATAGACGCAATAGTTCTGGGTCAAATATTCATACTTACCTAGCTGTTGCACATTAAACATCAGCATGCAACGTCTGATCAATGAGAGAACATAACATTTTTTTCTTGCACCAGATTAAAAAACACACAACAATCATAGTATGCATAAACGTAGGCTAGTTTCATGCAAGAGAAAGGCGGACAAGTTTTTCGACCGACAAACAGAAAGAATACAAAACACTCGAACTGCACGTTGCATGGAAACTCTATGGACAGTTTCGCAAAATGATGTTACTTTTCTTCTTGCTGTTTTATTACCTTACCCTAAAAATCAGTCGAGCTTCCTAACATATCTTACAAAATTTGAGCAAATACTCTAAGCATATAGGTTATTCATGAATATTTCTATCTAATGTACATTGTGTATTTCCAGGGTAGTCGTTTAGACAACTTGGCGCCTATTGCATATTTGTCTTATTATGGCAGTTTGGCTAAAGAATGGATAAAAGAAAACATTGCTCTAGCTCTCCGACAGGACATTCTAACGTATCAAATTGACGTCTTCAGCCAGGCTGGTGTGGTTCAAATAAATTAAGTAATTTCCAAATTCATAAAAGTGTTTCTGTAATTGGTTTTATTATATGGACAGATTGTATCATTACCGGCACCAAATTAATAGTGTATTCGTTGAGGGGAATTATACCGTGTGCGGCTAATTATATAGCTATACACCATATTGGTTAGCTCATATTAAACATGAGCAGTGTGATAACGTCACAGGACCTACGAAGTACAGTAGGCATTAGGACCTGAACGCGAACTGAACTCTTGGAAATCCCCACCCCCAGTTGAAATCCTGCCTATATTAAGATGGGCACCGCCCAAGTCAGAATCGCCAGTGATTTTCATCAAAAATCACCAGAAATTTTCATCAAAAGTAGGTCAGCTCAGAACTTGTTGGTAACAGTCTCCTAATGCGCCTTCATTCCAAAAATAAATAACGATCGCCGATTTAATTTTACAATTTTTTAATTAAAGGAAACAGATTGAATAATAAAGGTTCAGTAGATTTCAAGCTTTACGTGTGAAAATACATTTACATCTCTTTAATGGTTTTCAGTGCCCTTGTCCAGGATCAAAACAACTTTTTGAATCACATTATTTTCCCAACAATACAACAAATTTTTATATATAGTACTATGGTAGAAAGGTAGCATTTATGTAGTTTACGGTAATTCAACTCAAGACCAACACCTTCTATGCACAAGATAATAATGATTCTATGTCATTCTCCTGAGCATAACCGGTACAAAGACGAATAAATAGCGTCTCTACATCACGTTGTTATCTAGATATATGAGACAGCACATTTTGGGTATCGGCAATCTGATGAATGTACTATTCCGGTTTTCTTGTTTCACATTATATTCTATGGCGGTTGATCGGTGATTTTCTTCATTGATAAACGTTAAACCACCTCAGCTTCGTTGTGTGAATCGGAATTGCATTGCTGTGACACACCAACACACTCCGTGGCAGTGATTCTGTATCCCCTAATCAAGGAATCAAAATGGATCAAGATTTGAAATGACAAGAGAAATTTAGACATATTTTGTTTACATATGTAATTTTTTGTTCAAATTATATCCAAGTGTGATATATAGTCAATATTCAAGAGGTACAAAAAAACCCCAAAGTATGTCCTCATATTTTCACATCCATGCCAAGAAATACTGCATTGAAAAGGGTCCATTTAGCCTACCCTGTTTTATCGCTCTAATCAGCAAATGGCGGGGTCATATTTCTGCTGTCAAAATTGTATTTCCCTCCAAAGTCTTAACCCTTGAATCCAAGTCACACACTCTCTGATGCAAAGTAATGATTGTCCTAACTATCCGATTAGCACATTATGAACATGTCTTTGGTCATAGTGTACATATCATAACTCACATCAATGTTTTCTGCTATATTATTTCAATGATATGGTTTAACAATTTAAGTTATGCAAACAGTGCTGATTGTTTGAGGGTATATGCAGTAGGCCTATGCTGTCGGGCAATTGTGGAATTGTCCCAGATGCACGTTAAGATTAACCTCAGTAATAGGGCCATGTGGCATACAGTGGAATGTATTTTTAGCCGGACAGGACTCGGTGGTGGTAACTGATACTCATTAAACGCGATAAAACGCTGGAGCAAAACGGACCACAGTTTTCTTGGCATGATGATCAAAGTTACTTTATCTAGTTAAATTCTACCCAAAGAAAATAAATTAAGACCCTTTAAACAGCCGTCATGGCTTTGTTTCACCCTCAGTAAACTTTTATCATTGTTGCTCACACAGACTAATCTGAAAGATGATACCACATCTTTCTTTCTTCTGCTGGGTTATTGCACGAGGCTAATTGGTTGAGGTAGGATACTTCACCATCAGTGGGTAATTTGACCTGAATTTGAAGCCTGATGTGGTCAATGATGAAATGTTTGGATGTGAAATAGGATACACGTTAAAGGCTACAGTTTACATATATCTATAACAATATACTGAAGTGTTAATTATAAATCTAATTTTAATCAGAATTATTTCAGATCAGAACTTGCTGGTAACAATGCCCTAATGCACGTTCATGCCAAAAATAAAGGTTCTAAAGTCAATGGTTCTCCTTATTTTGCCGACGAAAGGATTCGTATGGACTCACTGACTCATTACCGGACAATTTGCGATCTGTAGCCTACTTCGTAGGAATAGGATTGGTAAAACACCAACTGTAAATGCAATGAATGTCAAAGTATATTTCTTCAAATTGCGTGAGCAATAACAACAGTTACAGGGAAGCAACTCAGTATGTAGTTAATTTTTCTTGTGAGAGTTATCATTCCTGAAAGTGATTTTCAATAAAGTACTTCCGTGGAGGATCTATGATATTTCCAGCTCTCTTTTTCTGGAAGATGGATAGTTAGATCAGACATTCTTATACGTCTATCGACGATGAAGAATGTTCACGTTTACTTTCGTACGTCCTCCTTCGCATGAAGCAGTAATTGCTCAAAAAGTTTTCCTCAGATGAGAGATGTGGCCTATCGTTCTCAACGATTCCGGCAAAACCATAATTTCCATCCAGTCGATTGCAGCTGTTAGAATGACATGTCATTCATGCTTGGATATTTTCGTTTATTCCCCAACTCACTTTCAACCTGACGCAATACACCTTTTGGCGCTTGAAAACAAAGAGGAAATACATGTAATTGTTCGATACTTTGTTTCATATCGGTAAGTGAAAAAAAGCAAGAATTCCACCGAAAATGCCTTCTTTGAATATGACGTTACTCTGGCGTCCATTTTAGAAGCTGAATACCATAGTCAGGTTAGTTCGATCTTATTATAGTCATGTAGGCCGACCATCGGTTATAGTATACTACAGTAGGCAATCTAGGAAATACTCCCTTCAAACTGCCCATTTGCCATTATCGAATTTTCTCACATCATTTCTTATTAGTTTGGGCCCATTGTAAGTGTACTTCCATGATCCTTTGGCAAATTGCTTGTATTTTACACAGGCAAAGTTGCACCTCCGGCAAAGCATATGTGACCTCGCATTCACTTCTTTCCCAGCATCAGTCAAGCATGCGAGAAACTTAATTTAAAAACATGCCTCATAAAACTTACATAAAATGAATCGAGTAACGTCTAACTTGCCAAGCTTTTGCAGACGCTACTTTTGTCATGGAAGAAATTCAGTTGACCATCATACAGGATGGTGAAGGTAACCATTGCCATATCTTATGTGAGTCACGCATGTGATTCATGTGAGATACATGCTTGGGATATCGCGTATGTGATATATATGATTCGCATGCGCGATACGCATGATTCTTCTCACATATCATTCACACATGCTGGCTTTTTACCTATGTATGTGATTAAAGCTATCAAATTTAGCTTGAAAAGTCAATCATCTGGCATAACCGCCATTTTAAATGTAACCGTGGCGCTTTTCATAGAGGAATTATTTACATAGACCCAACCTCGAAATGAAATGACCAATGAAAGTGTAACCAGTGTATGGCCACCATGCTGAATTGACTCACGATGTTATTATTATGGGAGCATCTTCAGACAAAAAGCTAGTTTTTTGACATTCTGGCCTATTTCCCCTAACTTCATAGCCAAACACTTTGTCAGAACACCTGGGTTCGAAATCGAATAAAGTAAAATCACGAATTGTCGATTTGAATTCATCATCGCCTCGTTCGACAGTTCGACCACAAACTGACCCTTTGGCCGATTCTTGATCTGGCGAGCGGGTTTATTATCAATTGTGGGATGTATAGAGATAATTTGCAACAGTGTAGCAGTGTAGGATTTTATGACTTCTAAATAAACCTTGACAATATCAATTTTTTGGTGTACTTTTCAATGATGTAAATGTGTTTTTGTTATTTCTGGACTTCTGCTGGCAGTCCCAAGAACAATTGTTTTTGTGGATTTTTATTTATCTATATATACCTGCATGTCAAACATGATATGGAGGGATGCTTCATGGGACAAGGAGCATTTTGATGTATGATTTTACCAATTCAAGCAGAATACACCAACAAAGAGACCCTTTCCTATTAGATGACTTTCAAAAATTTGCCACTACATCATCCCCTTAAAACACGTAAAACCAATATATGTTTTATCCCGAGTATAAAAGCAACTCAGCACTGTGCATTATATACTGGCTTGCTGAAACCAATGTCCCATGGCCTAAGTACTCTATGAAATTTAATTATATTTACTAAATGTCGTGGAATGAGTACAACTTTCCAATATTACCTCTGTTTCCAATTGATAAAATATATTAAATATGCTCTTGATATATTTTATATGGAATGAACTATCCTCTTTATTACACGGTCAATAAGAAATTCCATCTAGTTTGCACATTCCCAAGGCAACGGTGAGCCGAGATGCAGTGCACATAACCAGACATTGAATTTAATTGGTTTTTTTTTAAACGAAAGCAGTTGCTAGTCAACGAGGACTGAACGAACAGTTGCTCAATTCAATGTTGCACGTGACGAGGAGGCCAAACAAGGAAATGGAATCGTTAATACAAGGCTTTCCTGTCCGGATCGCTATATAACACCACACTAACTGTAGTCTCCATACGATAAACGCTATGTCTTCACATCTCGTGTAACATGCAGACTCGCATGCCCATAAAGGGAAGCATTTAATTGCATGGTTATTGTGTTTAATCCACAATCTTGTGAAGCAAACGTACTTTCCAGGGTTATCTATCAATGCGACATTTCCGCTATGTGCCTTTCACTAAGGAATTCATTGAAATGGACAAGATACTTTGTCATTCTAAAACTAATATGCTAATGTTCACACTGTTGTAAGAACCGTAATATCACAATGTATGGTGGTGCAGCCCAATTCGGAAAGGGTTTTATCTCCCTTGTTCCACTAGGGGTGTGTTGGTGCAGAGATCTTCACAGTTGGTTTTAGTAATAAAATATTCTATATTTATAGAAAATTAACTTCCTAATGTACACGAATACAGGATGTATCGTTTCATGTAGAAACTATTAACAGAATAGAATATTCAGGAATAGTTTATCAATATATTATTCAAAATAATTGTGGGTGCTTTTGGTAAATGTGAAACCGAGGCGACTACTTCCCGGAAGTAGCGTTACGTACCTTCAACCTCAAAGAGCGGCAGTTAATCAGGGAGAGATCAGACACTTTCTGGAAAGGGCTATAGCTGAACACGACGTTAAACCTTCTCTCTGGTGCAACGGGGGCATTCCTGTGTACAAGAAACTATATAAAGTACATCACGGGTACAGAAATAATGTGGTATGGGATGACGTAACAAATGGAAGTGTATCTTTGCGCTTTTATTTTGAAGTGTATCTTCGCGCTTTTATTTTCACGAATTTGGGAGAGGCAAACATATTAATTAACATTAATGGATACTCGGCATGTTATTACCTTGGTTAAGCAGTAGAGATTCGATGGTATAGGCATGCACGCATCATTAGCGCACTCTGCAACGCAGAGTAGCATATGATTCTACAGAATAAAATTAGTCAATTCAAATTTTCCTTGCAGTACAATTACTTTTATACGGGACTACATGTACACTGATCTGTAAGATGTACGGCATTATTACAGCACACATAATTTGTTTGGAACCACATGGCCAACCATAGAATTTATTAATTTATGCGCGCTGATATCAGTATACCTCCGTAAAGCCTGAGATTCGTTAATAAAAGTTTCTAGGGAAGACTTAATCTGACGTTCTACCGGTACACATTCCATTGTTAGAATTCCAAAGTCTAATTCCAGTTCCCAAAGAAATTTCAAACTCTAAATAAGCCAGGTTGATCATGATGATCTCCGCTTGATTATTTAATTTATAGAGCGGTGTGATCGTAAACATTTATTCTACCCCGGTATAAGCTGATAGAATCGAATAATATTAATAAAAAAAATTGTATGGCATTTGTAAATTTGTGTTTGTACATGCCGATAAATTTCATGTGCTTGCATAGGATTTTCGCAAATGTGAAAAATGAATGAGGACATAATTATCTGACGCGAAGTAGAATAATTTTTCGGTACTTTTATGCATTTTGAAAAAAATGACCGAAAGTTTCAGTCACACCCTGAAACGCCCTATTGTACACCCACTTTGAATTTATCCGTTGTCCTCTTTTCGGAAGGTTTAAGCAATAGGCTCAAAATGACCCCAATATAATACTCTATAAGGTCATGTATGTCCGATCTCAGTGTCGTTCCGAAGATAGGGTAGAATGTTTGATAGGGGGTTAGTCTCTCTCGCTTCCCCCAAGCATGGTAGGCTTAACATGAATGATATATGAAGCTAGAATATACAATGTTATTTGAATAAAAATAAACATTTTATTAATTAAATTCATCCAGATCGGCAATATTTGTGCTATTTCATCTATATATTTTGAAAATTTTAATTTGATGGGGAATTAAAAAAAAAATGTTGTATACAGGTCCTTCCACATGCATGCGCCTCACGGAAAGTAAGCCCATATGCCAGGATAATTCGTTCGAAAGCTCACAATATCCATTTACTTGTCAAAATAAATGTGTTTATAATGTAGAAAAATGGCAAACAATGACTAATGGACTAGAAAATAGCTCAAGAGGCGGTTACCGACTTGTATTTTTTCTGGTACATGTATGATGATGTGACTTACCAGTCTGTTGTGCTTATTAAACCTCATTTATCTAAGATTTTCAAGCCTTCCCTTATTACGATTACCGATCATACAAATTTTTTTTTTTATTTATTTTTTTTTTTATATTATTCTAATAAAACTGGTTCCAACCCATAGTGGTCTTATAGTGGCTATAGTGGTTTGAATATTTTTGAGGCACCATAGTCGTCCTTTCATAAAGCTGAAGCGACACATGCATGCATATACATTTAAATTTCCCTCCATCCTGTGAGCGCCATGTGCCCTTTCTGAACTTCCACCCACAGAAATGCACCTCTGATATTATTCAGGCACCTTTCAATGAAGACGGATACAATTACATTGTTCATTTATGTAAATGTACTCTTCATATTCTCGGTCCCAAGGGGACATTGAATGTCCCCATTTTGATTGGTCCGGGTTTACACACATCCTTACATCAAGGTGGCCTGCATGAAATTTCCAACAAAAAAGCCACCAGGATATCCACAGCACCGGCCAGGAACACGAAATATACAAGCGTCTAGTGCGTCATTCAATATTCAGCTGCCTTCCATTCAAGAATTTCTGCGTCCATAAGGTAAAGACCTAATTCATATAACAGCATTAATGTCAAATCCAAAAACAGTTCTAGGCGAGTTTGTTGCAAGAGAAAAGCGTTTAAATCTTCTCAATGATGCCGGTAAGACATTATGATTTTCCAAATATCAAATCCGTAAGACCTGTCGAAACTTGGCCAGATATCATCCGTGGCCATTCAGCAGAAATGTATACAAACAGTACACTTGTGCACAGTTGGCTGATATATCATCAAAAGTGACTGAATTTGTCCGAAGAAACAGATATCTGATAGATTGGCTCTTTACACGAGACGGGCTAACAATCGGGTGGGAACCCCAGGTACTCAGCATATACAACGCCTCGCCACTTCATCTGCCGGTTCCTATGCATAGTGGCCCCATGTTCACATACATATGATCTGTCATTCAGTAATAAGGAATATCATTTGGATCACAAACATTGGGATGTAGATTGATACCACAACCAAACTAATAATGATCCAAGTGTGTTGCTCTTTTAGAATATGCCGCCAGACCTTCCATGTATTGTGGAGCTTTCCTAGACTTTGCTCCTGGCCAACAAAGAAATTGTATGCAACGTTCTAATTTCAAGACATATCGAGAAATTTACAATGAAGACGTTTGGTCGTCCATAATTTCACTGAATCTCGCATCTACTACTAGAAGAGAGTTCTACTACCATAATGGACTATTGGCCATTATTTACTATCCTGACAGGTCAGTTCTTTATCCATATATAATTAAATGACTACCCCTTCCGGAGGTCAGAAGTGTTGTTGAGCTGCTTGCTTTGAAGCTCTATTAAACTGACGAAAAATCGATTTTATCGAAAGATACATTTTTGTGGATTATAGTTTAGTGAATTGGTACGATATACTTCAAGTAATTCAATCATTCGTTCACCAAATCAATAATTACTTAGTGAGTGTTCATTAGGCTTGGTAAATCCATTTCACGTATTGGTCTCAATACGGGGCTATTTTCAGCCGTTGCAGAATACTTCCACATAAGGAAAGTTTAGAAACCTACTGATCAATGTCATAGACTGATGACCAAATGTATCGGACAATCGAAACGTTTCATGATCTTGCGCCTGCTTCAGTTCGCCTAGGGTTCAAGGGCCGATTGAGCAGTATGTATTTCAACAATGCTAAACTTCCATTACAAGCGTCTAGTCCGTCATTCATAATCCAGCCGTCGTCCATTAGAGAATATCCACGTCCATAATCCAAAGACCTATTCCATTTTCCACATAACAGTATTAGCACCAAATTCAAAAAGACAATCATAGTATACATAAACATAGGCTTGTTTCCTGCAAGAGAGAAGCGGTCACGAAGCGAGAAGAGAATAAACACTTGACATAACACTAACCATACATTATGACGACTAAAACAGCTGCCTATCTGAATTCTACCAACATGGTGTTTATCGTGTTTTCTAATGACACCGTCCAAACTTGATGTCCATCATACTTTGTTGATGCAGTTTATATCTA
>JAVTVY010030999.1:0-12425 GCA_036873755.1 Hanleya hanleyi | reverse complement strand
ATGAAAAGCCCTAAAGTTGATGACAGAACCATAATGTCAAAGTCTAACAAACTGGTGCAACGGTCTATACGGGAACGAAGTACTTGAAGGAGAAAGTCGTAAAACTGTCCCCCAAGTACACCGCGAAAAACATTGTGTTGTTTAAGCACAATCCTGTGGTAAAATGGATTTCAACACAAAATGTTTGTGTGTTGAAATCAACATGGTTCTGTGTTAAACATAAATCAACACAAAAGCTGTGCTGAATTCAAGACCAATTACTGTTGATTCCAACACAATTTCTGGAATCAAAAAGGCTTGAACACAACTCTCTTCGTAGTGTAACGACGGACCTAAGTAAACCTCGATGTGAAAACCCGAGAGGAATTGATACAAGGGGAAGGTTGACGCCAAACGGAAGGACTTCCACTCCCACCGACGACCGACGATGGAGAATCGAAGGAAGTGCCGAAAACGAGGATGAATAGATATAAAATATGCATCTCGCAAACGAAGAAATGACGTAAGGAACGGCGTTATGGCGTACCGGAACGTCTAACAGATGTACGCGAACGACGCACAAGTGTATGAGAAAACACATGACGGCGTAATGAAACGTCGTCAAGGTGTAACAGAAGGACGTAATCGTGAAAAATGAGAGAAACGTTGTGTGTGATAAACGACACATGCTCATAATGGAGCAGGATACAACCTTATAAAAGTACGAGAAAAACGACGTAACGGCGAGAAACGACGTACAGGTGTACGAGGACAACGAAACGACATAATGGAACGTCGTTGAGGTGCGAAACGAGGAAGGCGTTGCAAACAGTAACCCCGAACTCGATTGTAATAATTTTTTTTTTTTTTTTTTTTTTTTTTTAAATTAGAAACGCAGTAGAGATGAACACATTAAATGTTCCTAGCGTTAAACACAAACGTAACCTCAATGAGGTAAATGGCATTATGGATCTTTATGTCAGTGAACATGATTACTGTGTCAGTGAACATGATTACATTATGACATCTCCCGATGTAATTTGGCTCCTGTACATGAAAATCAGTACTGGAGTTTTATATGGAGAGAATATTAAACATTTATAAACAATGTTACTATTTATAACCAAAAGTAGTAACACCACCGACATCCAGAACAAAGAGATTTCCACGTAAACTAAAAAGATCCTCAAAGAATTTAAAATTCCCGAAGAGAGGAAATACATCTAAAGTCTCTCGCCGGCAGATAAATTAAGGTTATTAAAAATTCAGAATTTGAAATGACCTAGCACGAACAAGCTGTCGAGAAGAAGAAAACGGTAAAGAACATTGCTAAAGAGCCGTCTGTTGTTCTTGTAGACTGTACCGGTAATCATACTTGGAGAAGACTTCACGCATTTGCGTGTCATCCTTGCGCTCGATGAAATAGACTAATGCTGTCCCAGGCAGAAGACCGAGAAATCTTCAGGCTTGATCCTTGCCCGGCCAACAGACTAGGAGAAGATCAATAAACACTCCACACGTCGTCGAACGAGAGTATTTCTACAGATTTCCCGGAGAAATACACTCACAGTCACGCTAATAATTCTAAATTTTCTCAGAGAGAAGAAGTAAAATTAATGCTCAACTCAATCTGAATTATAAGCGTAATTCAGTATACAAATGGGACCAACTAGTTGTGAAACATAAACAACTCACAATGTAAAATAACAGAAATTTGTGTTTCAAAGAATAGCACACTTTCACAATAAACAAGGGTGAGTGAGTGAATAGGGTTTACTCACTCGCGATAAACAAACACGTGATCTCTTTTGTTGTTCAACACCCTTAATTACACAAAGAGAGTAGTAAAGAAGCTCATTAAAATGTAACAAAGCGTCGTAGTGAATAGGCTTGAGTTGTGGTTACGTAACACAAACGCAAGACAACGTAAGCATAAAAGGTAGATAAAAACCTCTGTAAGTTCTCTCTTGATCACAGGATATCAAAATAAACATAATAATACTTGATATAACAAGAGATTACATTTTGGTAGGATCAAAGAACTGAATGCATGAAAACGAAACTACCAAAACTGCAAGTCCGAACAGAAGATACAACAACAACATGGACAAGCAGCCAGAGGATGCTAGGTCCCCCGCCAAAATAGCAGCAATATTTATAAGCGCTGTCGGTTTCAGAAGATATTCATGAGGATGGCAACAGCTACTTCACAGGCGTAAGAAGCAGAGGGGTCTTTCCACCTTCCAGGTTTTGAGATCAACTCCGAATGGCTGACTGAATGTTGATTGCTACTGTAATATATTTTCTTTACCATGTAGCATGAAAATTATGTAACCGAAATGCAACCCCAAGAGACAACTCATGGCATATTATCTGCAAACTAAATTTGACAAGAATATGAAGGCATCCTCAACCTATTTGCCACAAGGAGTCACCACCTGTAGGTGCAAGCAGGCAAAACACAATCCCAAATGACATCTCATGTCATGGTATCGGTATATGAACTTTGAGACTCTGAAGAGGGGTCCTCAAGTTATTGCCGGTACTAGATGCCCAGCGGTGTTCATGTTATTTGGGGCGGGTCACATATGAATACAAAATTTGAGAATAATCTGAGGAGCAGTTGCCAAATTATTGCCCGGAAACAAATTTTTCCACCAGGAGACGCCACCTGTAGGCAGAAGCGGGGAAAAATACAATCCCAAGGAACATGGTATCGTGGGGACATCTGCATACCAAATTTGAGAAGAATCCGATGAAATGCATGCCAAATTTGAGAAGAATCCGATGAGCCGCAACGTTTCTCATGTTACCCAGAAAGGTACATATGTAGGATATTTCAAAGAAATTCGACTTCTAAGTTATCACTTGCAGCATGGAATAATGGAATGAACTCTAGTGGCGCCACCTCCGGGTGGATTTTGCTGAAACGCATCACCAACGGTGTGTTGTCGCAGGGAATGCATTTACCAAATTTCGAAGAAATCCGACAAATTGTTCGAAAGTTATCGCTCGCGAAGGATTTGAACAAACATGAACGGACATGCATTAAAGATTGGAACAAGACCCAGTGGCGCCACCTACAGGCGGATCTTGCTGAAACGTAATACCAGCGACGTCTTGTCGCAAAGAATGCAGATGCCAAATTTCGGAGGAATCCGACAAAGCATTTAGGAGTTATCGCTTACGCAGTATTTGCACGGACATGCACTAAATATTGGAACAAGACCCATCAGTGCCGCCACCTACAAGCGGATCTTGCTGAAACGTAATACCAACAGACGTCTGGTCGCAAAGAATGCAGATGCCAAATTTCGGAGGAATCCGACAAAGCATTTAGGAGTTATCGCTTATGAAGCATTTGCACGAACATCCACGGACATGCACTAAAGATTGGAACAAGACCCAGTGGCGCCACCTACAGGCGGATCTTGCTGAAACGTAATACCAACAGACGTCTTGTCGCAAAGAATGCAGATGCCAAATTTCGGAGGAATCCGACAAAGCATTTAGGAGTTATCGCTTATGAAGCATTTGCACGAACATCCACGGACATGCACTAAAGATTGGAACAAGACCCAGTGGCGCCACCTACAGGCGGATCTTGCTGAAACGTAATACCAACAGACATCTTGTCGCAAAGAATGCAGATGCCAAATTTCGGAGGAATCCGACAAAGCATTTAGGAGTTATCGCTTATGAAGCATTTGCACGAACATCCACGGACATGCACTAAAGATTGGAACAAGACCCAGTGGCGCCACCTACAGGCGGATCTTGCTGAAACGTAATACCAACAGACATCTTGTCGCAAAGAATGCAGATGCCAAATTTCGGAGGAATCCGACAAAGCATTTAGAAGTTATTGCTTACGAAGTATTTGCACGGACATGTCCGTGCATGCACGGACACATAGAAGCAAGACCCCAGTGGCGCCACCTACAGGCAGATCTTGCTGAAACGTAATACCAAGAGACGTCTTGTCGCAAAGAATGCAGATGCCAAATTTCGGAAGAATCCGACAAAGCATTTAGAAGTTATTGCTTACGAAGTATTTGCACGGACATGTCCGTGCATGCACGGACACATAGAAGCAAGAACCATTTTAAAGTCCCCGGCCAAATTGACGGACTGCTTATAAAGAATCGGATTTCCCCGGCGGGGAAAAACGAACCTCCCGCGTCAAACGAGGATACTATTCACAATACTAGTAAAGATTTATACAACAAATCAATGCATAAAATCGTGAATCAATGAAGCGAAAACCTGTTCGTTTATCGTACAGATCACAATAGGCTCACATACTGACCGAAAACAAAACGGGATGGCGAGAGCCCACATCAAACACAGCGGGCCGAAACTCATTGTTTGTGTGGAGACGCGATATTGAATACACACTGCCTACCATCATGCAGGACTGTGTTATTAGTTAAGCATGAGATTTCATATTAACTTTTAGAAAAACATCGTCGGACGATCATTTCAAGATATAGAAAAATCATGACTAAAATTTTGAAATCTCCGACAAGAGCAAATTATTTTAGCGACGTACGTCCGAAGACACTAAACAGGTGGCTGACGGTAAAACAAACCGTGTAAGGTCAAAGCGAGTGCAAAATTTGCCCCGACAAAATTTAGAAACACCCGAGATAGAAATGTCAGACAAAACTATCCCAGACATATTAATTAATTAATCGCAACAGAACCATTGACCAAAAATGACATAGGCGAGATAACATACAGCGAGGTAGCATTCTTTTGTCCGAAGGAGACAATGGATCGCTCAGGAAAACCGACCTGAATCTGGAGGCCTTTGTTGGCCTGAACAATGGAACCGGTTTTACAGGGACTCGAGATAAAGGAATAGCGGTGGAGGTCAGACTGTCTAGAAATTGAATATTATCTCCTGTAGGAACAGGCCACTGGGAGGAAATATTTACAGACGTCGAAGAAACCGGACTTTGAATCTAAGTGTACAAATTCTAAATTCCGATACCACCGAGATCCTTGATGGATTTCAAGTCATACACAAGCGTAAATTCCCAAAAACCGACTATCGCTCCGATAGAGCGAGATCGTCAGAGGCACGCAATAAATGAGCACGTCGGACCTGGGCAAAATTCCTCCAGGCAGACGAATCCGATGACACACGCACACGTGGCTTTGTGATACACACAAATCTTTACAAGTAAAACAAACCGTGTGGGAGTCCAAACGGGACAAACTTGCTCACACGTACGACAAGAATTAGAATTCGGAACAGAAACCTGACATAACAAATGTAAGAAGAATTTCCGAAAAGAAAAACACAAGACAATCTTGATAAAGGATATAACCGGCGGTTACAACAACAACACAGGCTGTATTGAATTAACACTTCCTTGATGTGCACTGGTCGAGTACAAACAGGAGAAAGAGGATTGGAATGATATGAGCAGAGCCTTTTATAGTAACTCCACTGGGATGAATGGGAGAGCTCCCCTAGGGGCGGACAACTCTCCTCTAGGGGAGACAACTTTTGGTTTTAACTTCCGTTTTTACGGTTTGTATTGGTCTACCTAATGGAGATTAGGCATTAATTAAAGCAGGTTTACGATTTGGAATCAAATATTAGAATTTCCTATTCCATATAACCCAAATTACTGTGAAGCACTTGTGGATCATAACTTGTACAATGTACATGGAGAGTTCTTTTAAACATTGCAGAAACAAATCAATACTTACGCAATCCAAGTTTACTAACTTCATAAGGTCCGTGACAAAAATAATGTGCAAGTGGCAGATTCAACCTTTAGGCAACTGGTCAACTACCAGATACATGTACATCAATGAACTAAAGTTACAAGGGCTAGCTATAATACTGTAAGAAATATGGTGATAGCAGCATCAAATCTACATTCAAACTGCAATTTGACCTTGAAAAAAAAGATCAAGGTCGGTCATTTTCAATAGGCTTCTGACCCTTCACCAGATGCATACATGGTATAAATTTAAAATGCCTGGCTATAATTCTTCTTGAGATATCGTGTTCACAAGAAAGATGGACAGACAGACAGACGTACAGACGACGACAATACCCTTCGGGCAAAATTTGCCCGAGGGGTAAAAACCAGGACTCTGATTGAACATTATACCAAAGCTCACACCTGCCGTCACTAACCAAATTCATATTATCATGATAAATGTAGTATTTATGTGTTTATGTTGAGTGAAAATTGAAATACATAATAAATTACAGCAATTTGGCCATTCTTCTCTGTATTGCTGGTTGGGTTGTAATTGTATTTGGTCTACTTCTGACACTACTATGGTCGGTAATAAAATTGATTGATGTGAGAAACATTTTAATAATTCAGAACGCAGTAATAGGGTCAGTTTCTGGCCGGTCTGACCAACAGTCATAGTGTTCTGTCAGGTGATCCAGGGTATACACGTGAAGTATGGTCCTGTTCAATGTTGACTAATGTTAACCAGTGAAAACTTGACTATATTTAATGGTCATCATTGTTACATAATAATTATCAACCAGAACTGGCAAATTGGTACATTATAACGTATACAAGGACTGAATATGAAATAATATTGATAGAAAGAACACATCAATTACTGGTACCCATTGGCAACAATCAAACGCACGATCTCTACCAACAAAGAGTATCTATAACCTTATGTTACATCACACAGTTGATAGTCGATCTTACTGTAACACCACACAGATGCTCTTATTCTAGGTAACACCACACTGTTGATCTTACCTGATACGTAACATCACACAGATGCTCTAACCACTGCTCCTACCCTAGGTAACACCACTTGTTTGCTAGCACCCTAAGTAACACAACTGCTCTTACCCTAGGTGACAATGCACCATTCAGTTGCTAGCAGTCACCACAGTTATTCTAACTCAAGGTAACATATCGCAGTTGAATAAGTTGTCACCACACAGCTGCTCTTACCCTTTGTAACACCAAATAGCTCTTACCCCAGGTAACTCCCCGCAGATGCTCTTACCCTAGGTAACACCACACAGTTGCTCTAACTATAGGTAGTTGCTATTATGTAACACCACAAGGTTGCTCTTATCATAGGTAACAGCAAAAAGTTGCTCTTGCGCTAGGCAACACCACAAGGTTGCTCTGATCCAAGGTACCAGTTAACACCACACAGTTGCTAAATGTAACATCGACAAGATATTAAATATCTGTGTAAGTTTTGGAGTTGTCCATCAAATATTAAGCAAGATATGGACCAAGAAATTGTTGCCGGACAGGATAAAGGGCCATAACTTTATGGGAATTGAACTGCAAAAACAAGAGCCAAAATTGGCTTCAATATACGCCCGCTCAATACATATATCGCCTTCCCCTACTGTATCCTCTAACACACAAAATTGTGATTTTCAATGATTTCCTAATTTTGGTGTCACAATGACCTTTGACCTTGACCTAAATTTTGGTATGCAACACATCTTATCCCCTCAAAGAATCCATTCAACAATTTTTAGGTCACAGTATCTTTAACCTCTGACCTCAACCTTCATTTGGTATGCGACGCATTGTCTCCCTGTAGGATATTCACTCACCAAAAATTGGAACTGCAGATAGAGAACTGTCAATGATTTCCTGATTTTTAATCTACAGCGACCTTTGACCTAGACCTCAATTTTGGTATGTGACACATCGTCTCCACCTAGCGTATCCATTCCCAAATAATTGAAACTGTGGCTAGAAAACGGTCACATATATCAACCAGACTTGAATCATTAAACTACATTTTGGATGGTGACGCCTCCTTTCCCCCTAGGGTATCCACTCACCAAAACTTGGAATTGTAGATAGAAAACTGTCCCCGATTTTGATGGGACACCAGAGGTCAGATGGACTAACAGAAAGAAACCACCATCACATAATATGTCCGCCTTTCAAGGGGCATATAAAAATGAGACATGGATATTTTGTTGAGGATTTTCTAGTCTACAAGGTTATCAATTGAATGGAAAATTTAGTACTTCTCGAGAAATAAATATTTGAAATTGGAGGCTCATTTTATGAAAAAACAAACAAATAAATTGAAATATTTATATTCGCATATTTGTAACCCCAGAGAAATAATTACTTCTTATTTAGTCTTAGGACATTAGATCTTTCATCTAATGACTATATATGTAATTTTTAATTCTACATAGTGTTATTTGAAATCTGAAAATGATTCTACCTGGAGTACGGCACTAGTAACCAAACAAATTAATTATGGATAACTTCTTCGTTTATCATAAATAATTATTTCTTATTTAGTCTTAGGACATTAGATCTTTTATCTAATGAATATATGTGTAATTTTTAATTCTACAAAGTGTTATTTGAAATGTGAATGATAACTTCATCGTTTATCGTTTATCATGTTTATTAGCTAAGAGATGTTCCTCTGTACATGATCTAGTTACTTGTAGCATTCTCATACCAAACAAATGACAAATACATGGTGTGTAAAATCATCTTCAGGTATTAGAGCTCACAACAAATAAATAAGAGTAGCTTTCTCTCATTTGTATACCTGTTCTTTCACATCTAGACAAATATTTACAAATAATGTAAAATGTATGTACACCTATTGTTTCCACCATTTATTCCCTATTAAATCCTCAATACAGACTAATGATGGAATCCATCTTGAGAGACCTTCAACAGGCAATAATAATGAGTTCATGATTTTTTACATCTTACATGTATATCATCTATTCCAACACATCACATCTTCAGGTCTGTAGAGCATCTCTCTTGACAACAGATATTTAGCAACATCAGTATGTATGATTGTTCAGATCAGACCATTCAGGACAGTGGGTATGTATGACTGCCCAGTTCAGACCATTACTGACAGTGGGTACATCTTTAACATTACGTTCCATTACATGGCACTAGATATGTGCTCAGAACTTTTCATTGCCTATTACGAGTATAGAGTTTCAGCGGCCTTAGCATACGGAAAATCACAAACCTACGAAAATTGAACATTGGGCTCCTGAAGAGAAATGTCTTTGATCCTTGTCAGCTGTCAAATCAACATCCAAGCTGCATGGTTATCGACATTCACATGTACAACAACTCTGAGAACAGGTGGTTACCACCCTCTGCAGTCAAATATCGAGGCTAAGTGACTCGGGCAAATCTCTGTCGAGATTAGATTTGTCTGGCTTCACACAGATGTGGGTATATATGCCTGTCCAGCTACGATGTTTTAGATCTGCTACTATAGATGACAGCTCATCCCATCAATGAGTCATTAATCCCTCAGATCACCTGGACTCGTGCTCCTATCTTCTTCTGCATCTCCTCAGACTCCAGCTGTTCAACGGTCAGCAAAGATAACCCTAACTGATCTTCCTGTCAAACAAGATATAAATAGATCAGTAAATCAAACAATATATACTCCAGTTTCTAGTTCCTCTTTTCACCGGGGATTACAAAAAAAACATGTTATTTTTTAAGCAATGAATTAAACGTGATAATATTATATATAAATTGGTTCCCCCGCTGAAGCAGTTTATTAGGGTAAGTTCACAGCTCTAAGTCAATTAAAAAATGATCAGTTTTCACCAGATCATGTGATCTTGTTCCCTAAGTAATCATGGTAATTAAAAACTGAAATATGAAATAAGGTTGGGCAGAATGAATAAACAGCCTGTGTCAGAGATTCAACCACACAAACCTCATATAGAAATAGTCTAAGAAGTCTCACCCTGCTGAAAGGTTGTGCCATAAGTCTGAGGAATCGTTTAGACACCTGTATAGCCTCATCAATGGACAGGTTACACATACTGTCCTTCAGGTGTTCCTGGATCCATTTGGGTAACTTCCCTCTCTTGTCTGCACGTGAAAACCTCTGTTAGTAAAACAATCATTCAGCTATTATTACAGCATGAACTTTTCTAAATGGAACCAGCAAGGTTTCTTATTAAAGTGGAGTTTGTTCGCTTGCTAGATATTAATGAATGGTGCAGATGACAGTTACACACATGTATTTGAATTTGTCAAAGTGTCATTGATGTGTGTCACCAGGCAGCAGATTTTGAGTCTATAGCTGATCCTATAATTTTTACCCAAAGGATAGGAGAGAAAAGCTCCAAATTCAGACAGGTACATCATATTGCAGGCACGACGGAAGCAATTCGTGATTGGGGGGGGCCACTATCACAGCACAAATAGGCGAGGGTCCAGGGGCCGGCCAGGCCCCGGAAGTTCCAGAGGTCTTAGATGGCCGGAGACGCATTCTAGCGTATTTCCGAGTAATAAAACAAGAAATCTTCAGATGCGTAATCTCTGTATATTTTGTTGTTTCTCATTTTTTTAAACATTCTCCGTCAAGTAAATGAGAATGTTTGGAAGTAGAAATAAATTAAATGTTAAATTTATATCATTTCAATCAAAAGATTCATCAAGCTTTAATCGTGTCTACAACACAGATGTTTTCTACTTGTCATGCTTGTTGGGAGCCGAACACAGGTCAACTTATGAGTGTGAATGAGCCATCCTCCATGATACAGTTCTGTATACCGGTACTCCTGTCTCCATACCAGGCCTTGTAGGCAGATTAGGGCTGCACAGTTATTACTGGGACTGTCCGTTCAAAGTATCAACCAATGAACGGAGGGTGTTTTGGGGCAATACACTACCTTCGTGGAATCTCCGTTTAATTAGATTAAAGCTCAGTTTAAGGAAGCTTCTTGGAATTGGGGCATGCTAGGAACTGACATAAGACATTCCAAACAGAGAGGCATACTGCGCCGAGCTGAAACTTCTAGAAACTCCATGGCATACTTTCTGGAACTGAGCAGACAAAAGATGGCTATGCCATAACAAGAGGGGAATGGCATAAGTCATTCCAATTGGAACTCTAATCCATCCAGATCAGAACACCACACTGGGCATGGTGTATCCGATTTGCCTAACCGGCATATGCCATTCCTATCAAGGAACTCATGTTCTTATTTCAAAGAAGCTCCCTAAGTAGGCCTAGAGAAGAAGCTGAAGGACAAACTCTTTGAAGTCCGAGAGGAAACAACATGAGGGCGTATCTTAAATAAAAGAAAATCTCGGATAGCCTATAAACATCTGACTTGAAAGCAACCAGAAGGAGACATTGACTGGCACTTAATTCGTTCAAATATGGGCATGTTCGGAGAGATCATAAGCTCACAAATATTTCCTGTTAAAGTGGCTGATATTCGTCGCAGTGTACAAGCTATCTGTCATGGCTTGGATTTGACAGATGAACCATGACTTAATTGTGATTATGGAATGAGCAAGGGTGCCCATCATGCTTTAATATTGAAAAGTAAAATCTGCATACCTGTTTCTGCCTTTTTTTTTCTTGTTTCTTTTTGTCTTTTTTTTTTTGGTCTTTTTTTTGTTTTGCTGAAAATATTGGGGGGCCATGGCCCCCCCCCCCCCGTTCCGCTGTGCCTGCATTGAATTAGTCTTTAGTTGACTAGTACACAGCCTACATCCAGACATCATTACCCCAAGTGTGAGGCTATATATTGATAGCACTGCAATGGTATAGATCCATCATTAGCAATACACCCCCCCCCCATAAAAAAAATTGGTACTGCAGACATATCAACCCTCACATATTCGGTGTGAGACTCACACATTTGGTATCTGTCTCACGCTCTCATGCAGCGATGTCAAAATCTCAAGCATGTTGGCATTTTCTTGAAATTATTTCTAAAATAATCAATAATCCTTCAAAATTGCTCCAGTTTGCAGAAAAAGAAGTCAGTAATTTCAAAATTTTCCTAGACTTGGTTGTAAAGCATCCATTTATAGACTCTGTGAATGGGTGAAATGTACAATAGTAGGCTGTTATATGTAACAAAATGCGAAAAATTGTATGAAATGATGCCTAGAAATTCTCATTTTTGGGGGGTTGGTATCCCCGGGGCGGATATACTCAAATCTTAGTTTTGCAAATTTTTATGTATGTCATCAGATTGTTCTGTTTTAAATGTCGGACTGACTAGCCTCTGGCTAATGTTTATTTTGTAAATTTTTATCCGACAATAAAGAAGATTATCTATCTATCTATCTATCTATCTAAATCTCATGCATTGGCAAAACTTGAGGGGTCTGGTACTGACGTTTTCAATCCAATACACGAGTATTTGAACTGGTGATCTCTGAATACAAGACTAGTGCTATGTTCACACTCTCACATCACCACCTTTATATGATACCAACTCTACAAGGCATACAAGCATGATAACTGATGTATGTCTAAGGATGAGATGATACAAACCTTGCTAAATGTACCAGGCCCGTAGCCAAGGGGGGTTTGCTGGGTTCGGGCGAACCCCCCTTTCAGAAATTTTATATATTTTTCTCATATAAATGCCCTTTTCAAACACTGAAGCGAACCCCCTATTTGCTTCATTTCCCATATAGCAA
>JAVTVY010030998.1:0-12460 GCA_036873755.1 Hanleya hanleyi | reverse complement strand
GTAGTACATGTTATTGCTTAAATTAGTAACCGCTCTACCCCCATAGAGTATGCCGGGCTGCAATGGGTTGGGGGCAGGTTTCCTCCCTATTATGACTGATTGTGGTCGGGGGGTTGTTCCTGGCCGGCGGCAGGCATTTTTCTGTATAGGATATTTTCTAGTTTTATCTGAAAACAATTTGTTTAACGAGTTGTTTCAATATAGCGCTGATATGCGCTACCCGTGTGATGGTGTTTGATGTCGTTTATATGCATTTGACCTCCTCGGTGTATCATAATATTGTCGGAATGAATGGTAATCTTCTACCGGTGTTTGTCAGAATAAAGAGAGCGTATGGTCCCAGCAGTATTACCAAATATGGAGTTATGTGTTGATTATTGGTGATTTGTTTATTCATAAACAAATGGAACCGGGTACCAGAGAAACTCTATTATAACTGTACGGCTATTAATTCGGTGTTAAGACCCGATTGGGTTAGTTTTGGAATGTTTTCATAATGTCTACACGATGACGCCAGTAATAAGGGAATGTTGGTCAGTCAAAGAAATAGATATATTTTTTATCATTTAGATAGTGATCGTATAACAGTATTTTCGTTATTTTGGGATAACACTATCTTAGTATAGCACAAATTCTAGTGCTGAAAATTTGGTCGAGTCCCGTGCGGGATTCGAACCAGCGACCCCAGAGTCAGGCACCTAATCGCCAGCACTGTATGTCGGCGATCTAAACCACTCGGCCAACGAGCCTCCCACAAAAATAGGAGGTAGCAGACCGGTAGTCTTTAAAGCGAACATACAGTACCCCTCTGAAGAAATAGAAGAAAAAGAAATAGATAATATATACGGATTTTTATAAGTTGATTGGCTAATTAACTAATAATTAGTTATAGTTTGCGAATGCCCTTGGATGGAATACATGTATATCATATTTATATATCATAACTCCCCATATCTCTAATGTAAAATATATAATATTATTATATTTATTAGAGGGTCTCCCTATATAAATTGTAATGAGATAAAACTGCATATTCCCCGGTCACGTGGTTGTATATTTGCCGCTGAAACTGCGACCGTGCCGCTGAAACTGCATATCATCAAATGATTTGCTGATATCATCAAATGATTTGCTGATATCACCAAATCAGTCGATTTGCTGATATCACCAAATGATTTGATGATATCACCAAATGGTTTGATGATATCAGCAAATCATTTGATGATAGCATCAAATCGAGTGATTTACTGATATCAGCAAATCATTTGATGATATCGTTAAATATGGCGAAACGTGAAAATAAGCCTAAATGTTAATGCCTGCTTCCTTCTCATCCTGTTGTTTGATAAATTATACCTTGTGGTAAAGCTATCTACCGACAAATCACATGCAATATCTATTTCGGTACTTAAAGAACCACACAATAATAATAAAACGCAACTACAGTGATTTGGGTGATGTAGGGAATATGTTTAATAGCCGCCGCTATCAAACCTCTGGCATATACCTTACGCCAAACTTTACTAATAAATGACAAATAGAATCATGAATATAAGGGCATTCAAATAAATATACAGCAGGGAAGATAAACTTTTCCATCGCGGGTTATTGACTTGTAGACACAAATTCATTAGATCTGCATTTGAGTATAAAGGGGGTGAGGCGAAAGGGGATAATGATTTCGGAAGCCGGTCAGCATGGAACATGGTATATTAAGGCAGAGCCGATTGTCGTGCTTCTTCACTGGTTAGCTTTTAGGGCAGGAGATAAGGGGTCACGTCCAATCGATCGAGACGGTTTCTCGATAAACGAGTAAAACCGATAAATATCTCGTCTCGAAGGGTCCCGGTTTATCCCTATCGATTGTTGTCCCGGTTTGTTCCCGGTTTTCTCTCGAAGTAAAAGTCCATCTCGAACCCCCTCGAAATAAATCGACTTGCTTCGAGAATGGAATCGAGATGCCTTCAAATGAAGATTTGAACCATTCGCAAGGCGTATGCTCGCTTTATATATACTTCTCTGTGGCACCGAGACTAATTTCGGCGAGTACATACATGTATGCATTAAGCCATGGGTAATGAAGCAAAGTAAACAGGATTCATTTAACATTATTTTGTTATTCCGTCTAGAGATCTGTAATCGCATACTTGCTCTGACAGCGCAATTTTTATGCATGGAAAGGAATTAAACATCACCAATTGAATTACATAATTTGGCTCATTATTATTCAGTGTAAATTATTTCGAACCTCTTTTAGAATTCAAATCACTTTATGAGATATGTCCAGGAACTGCGAATTGAAATAAATTCTACAAGTCTGGAAAAAAATTCCATATTTTTTTCTGAATGTATATCAGAACGGGAGATTTTCGTTGATATTAATTATCTGATAAAATCGTGACTTGAAAAATTACTGTATCTCGTTTCTTCAATGATTTCCCCGGTTTTCAGAAATACAGCAGCTTTAAAGACCGAAGGAGCGGCTGGTAATGCATTGGACACCGGAGTGTTTGAGCATTTCATATATTCTTTTCACACTGACAACACGTGGTATTGTTGTTGTAAAGTGTACATGAACGTTGATTTAAAGCCGGATTGGGCGCTAATTACTTTCATTAATTAGTTAATTTGCTAAACACATGGAACTAGCAATAAATAATACAACGGAAATATCTTATTAATCCCCGCCAAAAGTATTTTTTCCTAGTTTTTCCTTCAAAGTAATTAACCCCTCTCTATATTCGCTGTTGTTTCAAGCCGATGGTTTCCGCGGACCGACTGTGGTGTGAATTATCAACACCTCTAGTTCCGATTGTCATTGTCATTATTAACCTCTACCAGGCAAGCTTCTTTCTTTCCATTGGGTTCATGAAACATCATATAATGGATATATCGATTAAACATTTAATGACATGAAAAAAAAAATGCGCTGTGACGAAGTTTATTGTCATTCAACCTTCCATCATATTTAATGATATCATCAAATATAAAGTATTTGCTGATATCATCAAATCATTTGCTGATATCAGCAAATCAATTGCTGATATCATCAAATCATTTGATGATATCAGCAAGTCATTTGCTGATATCAACAAATAACGCGTTTTTGATGATATCATCAAATGATTTGGTGATATCAGCAAATATTTGATGATATCAGCAAATATTTGTTGATATCAGCAAATATTTGATGATATCACCAAATACTGAATAAAAAGTAAAACGGCTTGCCATACGGTCGCTTCAAACAGCCGATCACGGAGCAGTTTGTCGAGTTGATTTTAGCTGCAGAACACAACAGAAATAAATTCTCTCTCCCCCATCTAATTGTAAGTAGAATCGTACCCAAGTACATTATTGGAGTAACTAACAAGCGTCATCGAACAACTATACGTGCTTTGCGAGATTTACACGATAGTAGTGAAGCAGCTCCGAATCAGTGGAATAATAATGTTGCTGGCGATTGCCCACTGAAAACAATCAACTCAGAAGGATTGCGCTCTTCCAAAATAATCATAAAACATTATTTTGCTCGACAGATAATAGATTAGCACAGAGTTAAGTTGATTAATATAATAATGAAATTGTTGCCTCTTGTGAGGGGAATATGCAGTTTTGTTGTCCCTCGGCTGTGCATATTGCCCTCGCCTGCGGCTCGGGAAATATGCACATCCTCGGGGCAACAAAACTGCATATTCCCCTCAAAACAAGTCAATATTTTCATGTTTTCCTTAGGCAATAAATCCACAAAAATCGATATTTTTTCAACCTCTTCTACATTAGTGTAAGGGCACACTTAGCCGATCTCCTAAAGACTGGTGTGGCGGTTAAGAATGTCCGGTGGCTAAGAGTGTCCAGGTCCCATCTCCTAACCTAGCTAGAACATTTTTCCTCATTGAGGACAAGTGTCAGTCCTGGGTTGCAATAGAAAAGGATATGAAAAAGGACATTAATCACCAGGACATTCTTATCCACCACACTGGCACACACTTAACCGATATCCTAAAGACTGGCGCACACTTATCCGATCGCCTAATGACCGACGCACACTTAACCGATATCCTAAACCTGGTACACACTTATCCGATCTCCTAAAGACAGACGCACACTTACCCGATTCCTATGATGGCCGACGCACACTTAGCCGATATCTTAATGACAGACGCACACTTAACCGATATCGTAAACCTGGCCCACACTTAGCCGATCTCCTGAAGACCGACGCACATTAATTACTCCTGACTTCTTTGGCAGAAAGGGTTTGCTGCACACCTTTGCGGCGTCGTCGTAACAATCAAGAAAAGCCGAATAAAGCGGGTCTAGTGACAATATTTTTCAGCGTTACCACTTATATCATATGATAATCAGCTAACGTGTGACTAAAATCTTCCGATAAGGTGAGATTCTGATTCTGCGGTCTAAGAATGATGGAAAACGAATCCATCTCATTAGGAAGACTCTATCGATGAATAACAATTTCTAAAACGAAACGAATGATGTGGATAACAACTTCTTGGCGTTCCACTATAGTACGTACCAACTCTTGAAGTCTACTACGTACATCCCAAGGCTTGAATATTTCTCAAATAACAATTTCTCTATTCGAATTCGAGCAATAATTCCCCAATATTCCATCCGTATTATTCAGTTTAAGGGTAAATAACATGTATTGAACATTTTGTGTACCGTGTTTCAGGGAATTTAACAGGAATGAAGAGCAGAAGTTTTAATGAAAATCAACACAAAAGTTTTAATGACAATACACACAAAAGCGTTTAAAGGTGAGAACCTTGCCCTGTCTCTGTTGCGAATCAAGTTTCTCTTACTTCCTTACCATGCTACCAAATACACTAAACTACATCACAACAATGTTTTCTAAAATTCAGAATTTAACCAATATTTAGGGAATGTGGCAAGTAAGCAAGTTTGTTGTTTATTCTCATCACCTTATATACAAAGGCACAGAGTAATAAGATATAAACCAGAAACATTATACTTATTTACAGTGACGGGGAATTTAAATTCCCCAGGCGGAGACCATAGTCTACCTTTACATAACAATTCTGTCTGCATAATATCTTTTGCACTTCTTTTCAAATATTTCACAATTTTACTTTGTATTGATTTCTTGGACAGGGTCGATATGTAGATCGGTTCATGTAGATCACGACAAAGAGGTTGCCTGCTGAGTGTTAAGGATTAAATACCAATGGCCACCCAATCTGCTGTCTTGGCGGCATGTCTTTGATCCGACCGTTTTGCTTTTTTGGAAATTGATTAACAATAGATAAATGTGTATTTATTCGTTTTGCTGCCGGTATAACAGTTAAATAAACAAAAGATATATCAACTAAAAAGTTAAATGGTCAAGTATCACATTTCGCTGGGCAAATTGACCTGTCTGTATACGCAAGACAAGCGAAACAGTGGAATGGATTAATTAATACCAATAAAGTTTTACCACTTCTACCATATTTCGGATATTGAAATGTTCGACAAAAACTCGTGATATTGTCTTATCTCGACAAATCGCTCTGAAGATGAAAAGGCCGCGAAATCTTCTTTTCAATCCACGGCTCCACACAATAAGTAAAGAAGCCAACCAAAAGCGACTGATTTTGCGCAACCCTGCGGCGGATTGCAGATCAAATCCAAAGTTGGAGTAGAAAGGTGGGTGGACTCACTTCCTTCCATTTTACCCTGTGACGACACAGGAGAATTAAAAAGCATGTCTGAATGTGCTGGAATGACATCACCGGTCTCGAAGTCAAATGCCAAGTATACGAGACGTACAGACTGAGGAAAGACAAGAAAACGAATACAGACGCCTTCACAAAGAGAAACCGTCACATTGAGAGAACGACAACGTGTAAAGACATTGAACACGGCATTTGAAACCCTGAAAGAAAAAGTCCCAACCTTCAGCTGTGAAATCGACTTGTCAAGACTAGAAACACTGAAACTTGCAGTCACATATATAGGTTACCTGACTGATGTGATAAACAGTACAACACCGGATGATGTCAGATTGAGAGGACGAGGTGAAGGACTGTCTGCATTACAAATACTCTGTCACCTACAATGATGTGTGACCGTTTGTCAATCAAAATCTCATTGTTCTTCTGGATATTATGTGCCCTTTTGTTGTATTATATCGTCCACTTTAACTCCCTCTGTACCGGTATTTTTAACAGTTCCAAGCTGGTCTCAACACTGTCATGAACATGAATGAAGCGAATATATGCTTATCATCGCCAACATATTGTCAAAGATTATACTCCAAGCTTTCGAACAAGATATAATACACTCTAAACTGATGTGTTTAGGATCTGAACGCATAACTAAACGCATCACTGTGACACTTTTTAAACACTTCGAAATGTTTAGTTTGTAAGCATAATGTTTAGTTATGTGTTTAGATTATAAACATAATGTTTAGGTCATCTAAACACATTGAGCTGTTTAGAACTAAACATAATGTTTAGACAATACACATGATGTTTAAGGTGATTAAACACTTTGAAGTGTTTAGTAGTTAAACATATTGATGTGGTTAACCCTTTCACCGATTATTTCCCCTGACAAAAGTGACCTGCTGACGATCAATTCCCTGAGAACTGTTAAAATTTGTATGTGTTGTCTTTGGAATGTTAGAAAACGTGTTTGCGTCTGAGATTTGTAGAAAAATATAGGGACCCCGTCTCTACAATGAGTACTCCGGTGTTATTTGCTCCAGTTTTATAGCAAAATAAATAAAATAGCATACAAAATTGAGTTTTACTTCAAGAGAATGCGCTTTCCCCGGCTTTCTCGACTTGAAAACGTCAAAATTCGACGGAGAAATCGTCTTTTTTCGATCGCATTTGACAGTGTTTATCTCGAGTTGTACTCGGCCATTTGCAATGTTTGACCTCTCATTGGAAAGCGTGGGCTTTCCCCTTTCTATAAATGACATCGCCTGGGACGGATGGCGAAAATAAAACGGAGAATATGATTGGATTGTAACGATATCATTCCATCCTTCCAGCCAGTGTCTACGCCGGTCTCTTAGCTGTTGGCTGATAGAGGTCACGTGGGCAAAATTACGCATACCGATTGGCTCGTCGGCCGGCGGGGGAATCCATCTTGAATGAAATGGATAATTGTTTGACACGCGTTGTGGATCAAGACTCGTAAAAATATGAAAATAAACTTCGTCGATCGTTGTTGGCAGTTTTAATCGTCTGGGGAATATTCACCACACTGTAGCAGTCGTGTAAGTTCAAAAATACAGGAGTTAGGAAGAGGTTTTCGATGATTTTTTCCATTTCTGCGGCTTGCTGCTGACAGGCCCGTCACACGGTATGTGAGGAAAAATGCATTTTTCACTCCGATTTTTTTCGTTCAACATCTAATTTTGCTTTATTTCTTTTGCGGAACAAACAAACAATTTCGAGAATCAAATTGATCAAGGTTTTGACTTTCCAGAAGTATACAGTGTTTGATAGGTTTCGGTTAAAACGAATGCAAAAAAATAAAAGTGCTGTACCCATCGTGATGGCCAACAGGTTTAAAGCTAACCCGGTCTACCGGGTATGGTCGTATGGGTACGCACTATCCCTGACCCTGTACACCGGGTTTAATCGGTGAAAGGGTTAAGGTGCTGTGACACTTTTTAAACACATTAATGTGTTTAGCTCACCTAAAACTAAACAAGATGTTTAGTTCAACCAGTTTGGGGAGCCAAAGCTGCACATGGAACACCTGAACATGATGATGGCCACAGAAAGACAAATTATGAGCAGTGCAAATTCATGACACTTCATTTTTTGTGTATTTAAAAGAGAAGAGTCTCTCTGGGCATATCACCATGGTCACATTTTAGTTAGCGCAAGACTTGTCTATAAACAGCTCCGGTTAGCGTGCTATGTTGTTGTTGCTAATATGTCATGATGTTGTTGCAATCGTACAGGCCTACAATGACTACAACGAAACAGTGGCGGAACCAGCGTGTTCCAACTATCTACCCCCGCAGGTCAACCTGTCTCCGCTCAGTCATAAGTTGAAAGGGGAATAGCTTCCGAAATAATACAAAAAGTTTACCAAATCTAATATGAAATTGAAAAAAAAACCCTGCAAACCTGAATTTCCCACTCGCAGTTCCGTGGCGCATGCGAACTACAGTTGCGCTTGCGCAGTAGAGTAGTTTCCAGAAAACGCGGGTAATTTAAACACATGGTTAATACCAAGTTAAACACAACGTTTACTTTTGAGCGCGAAATCGAAATAAAACCCGCGAAACATAAACATAATGTTTACTGCGGACCAAGAGCGAACTAAACAACGTGTTTAGCAAAGTGCAAAATATGATCAATATGCGATAATACAGGAAATTATAAATGAGTTATGTTTCTTTTACTTTCCTCGTGTATATACAACACTATTCGTGAACCACAATAGCTTCAACAACGGGTGGAAATACTCCATGTGGCACTTTATTCATGCAGTTTACCCATTAATCGAGTCAATTGCTAAAAATAAATAAATGTTTCTGTAACTGACTTCTTTCACAATTTCTTCGAGATTCCATGCAGTGATATGTATATTATTATGGTTTGTTTAGGGCCTACTTTTGAAATAATAAAATAGCTCATTGAGGCTTATGTCAGTCTCTAAACATCGTGTTTAATAGGAAATATATTGAACTAAACATATAGTGCTGGAACTAAACATTTCAGCTAAACATTATGTTTAAATAATAAACATCTAAACGCTCAACTAAACGTGTGAAGCGTCGCCTGGTTTAGAGTGTAGATAGATAGATAGTTTATTGCATGAATTGTGCCCCAGAAAAGGGCTAAAACGCATAGATACATACATACATACATACATGTACACACATACATACATACATACATACATACATACAAAATATACAGACATAACATAGTACACACAGTAAAATAATAGATAGGGTTACACATGCTAAAATACCTCATTAAAAACTTGATGGCGGATACTCTTATTTTGCTTGCTTATTGGCACGGATATATATTTATATGTTACAGCTTTACACAATGGTAATGTTATGCAGTATTCAATTATCTGTAGTACTGAAGCAGTCATATACAAATTTTGCTACATTCTTGGTAATTATTTTGTCTGAACAACTTAACAGTTTTATAAAAAGATCATCGTTTGATATATCGGATGTAACAGATGACTCAATATTCTTCAACAATATATCCCGATGTGCATTAAGAGCAGTACAGCACAAAAGGAAGTGTTTTTCATCCCCAATTACCTGACAAGTTGTACACAGTCTGTCACATCTGGGAGTCTTGGTATACCTGCCACTTTCTATTGGTAGTCTATGTGCACTAATTCTTAATTTTATTAGTGCTGATCGATGTTTATAGTTGTTCACTGATAACAAAATATTCTCGAAACAGGGGTATTTTTTCACCATCTTATAAGTATCGATACGAGTTTGCTTGACATATTTAATTGTTGTTTCCAAGTGCAGACAAATTTCTCTTCCAGCTGTTTTTTAATGTACTTATTTGTAGCATTGGGGATTTTACACCCAAGATTTTCCCAGATATGATAAGAATTTGTATCCTTAAGTACATTTTTGATATACCCGACCCAGTTATTACAGTTATTGACTCTATGGTCCTCACTCTGCTCAATGAATGCCTTATACAAAAGCGAGTCTGGATCAGATTGAAGAATATGGCTCAAGTAATTGGCAACAGAATCTCATAATGTGCCTAATGTTAACCCTGACCCGGATGTGTCTGGTGATATAGAATTTTTAAATGGGGCAATAACGGAAGAAGAAGTAGAAGAAGCTGTATATAATCTCGGGACCGATAAGTCACCGGGAATTGATGGAATAAAAAACGAGCATATTAAAGCTAGTTTACCTGTAATGCTTCCGATTTTTACCGGGATGTTTAATATGGTGTTAAATTCTGGTGAAATTCCCAATAATTGGTTGCTTGGGCTAATAACACCTGTGTACAAAAACAAAGGCGACCCCAAGCTAGCCCGTAGTTATAGAGGAATATCTCTCTTGAGTTGTATTGGTAAAGTGTTCACAAGTATTTTAAATAGACGACTAAATAGCTATGCAGAATCTGTTCATTTGATATCGGAAAATCAAGCCGGGTTTAGGAAACAACATAGTACAAGCGACCATATATTTCTTTTGAAGTCAATAGTAGATTTATGTTTCTCACAGAATAAGAAGTTATATTGTGCATTTGTCGATTTTGAGAATGCATTCGACTTAGTGTGGAGATCAGGCTTATGGCTCAAACTACGCGAATCTGGTATAGATGGCAAGATTTTAAGAGTTATTCAAAATATGTATAATGGAATCAAGTCATGTGTTATGAAAAATGGTTGTATATCAGATTTTTTCAGCAGCGATTGTGGTGTACGCCAAGGCGAAAGCTTGTCGCCATTTTTATTTTCAATTTATTTAAATGATTTATCAGAGTTTATGCTCAGTCGTGGTTCAAAGAATGTGAATATTTTCAATAATAACGAGGATCAAAACAGATGTGATGTATTTTTTAAGTTATTGATTATATTGTATGCAGATGACACGACTATTGTCTCGGATAGTGCGCAAGGATTGCAGCTATCGCTTGATAATATGTGTGAATATTGTGATATCTGGAAGCTTAAGATTAATGTACCCAAGACTAAAGTAATTATATTCAGTAAAAGAAAAGTTTCGAACAACAAATTCAGTTTCAAATTAAATGGAAATGATATTGAAATTGTAGACATGTTTAAGTATTTAGGAGTGTTATTCTCATATAACGGTAATTTTTACAAATGTCGAAAGTACTTAGTTGATCAAGCTCGCAAGGCTATGTTTGCTGTGATTAAAAGATGTAGATATTTAAAGGCTCCCTTGGAAATATATATAGAAATGTTTGAAAATATTGTTGTACAGATACTGACATATGGTAGCGAAATATGGGGTTTTGAGAACGTAGACATCATCGAACGATTGCAACTCCAATATTATAAATTTGTATTGAAATTGAAAAAGAATACTCCCAATGTAATTGTCTATGGAGAAACGGGGAGATATCCACTTATTGTCAAAATTAAGCTTCGTATCGTGAAATTTTGGTGTAAATTGATATTAAATGTTAAAAATAAATTGTCTGCAAATGTTTACAAATTCATGTTAGATGTATTCAATGCAAAAGGATACAATTGCAAATGGTTACAGTTTGTTAAAAGTATATTTGATTCCTGTGGTTTTAGTAACATTTGGGATAATCAATGTTTTCCGAGTATTAATTGGTTATATTCTGCTGTTAAACGACGTCTAGAAGACCAGTATTTACAGGAATGGAGAGGTAAATTGAATGACAGCAATGTATATATGTTATATCGACAATGGAAAGATATGATCGAAACAGAGAGCTATTTAGTCAATCTGCCATTCAACCAAGCTATTAAAATGTGTCAATTTCGAGCAGGGAACTTACGATTACAGATAAATATTGGACGATTTAATAATGTAGATTTAAACGAGAGAGTTTGTAAAAATTGTAATTTAAATGTCATAGGTGACGAGTACCATTACTTGCTTGTATGTCCATATTTTAGAACAGTACGAGAGGAATTATTACCCAGAAAATACTGTAATAATCCAGATATGTTCAAAATGTCATGTTTAGTGAACAGTAAAAAGAAATCAATACAAAGTAAAATTGTGAAATATATAAAAAGAAGTGCAAAAGATATTATATAGACAGAATTGTTGTGTAAAGGTAGACTACGGTCTCCGCCTGGGGAATTTAAATTCCCCGTCACTGTAAATACAAGGTTTCTAATTTATATTGTATTACTCTGTACCTTTGTATCTAAGGTGATGAGAATAAACAACTTATACTTACTTACTCAAAATAGCCTTTATCTTAAGAGGTGATCTCCCCAGTTCACCCAGAACAGCCAGGTTCACTGCCTTTGAGCGAACCCCAAGGATACTCTTACAAAATTTAATATGAACACTCTCAGTGTCATTTGCCAAGTTAACCAGCTTGTTTACATCCGTTGATACATTTAGGTACCCAATCCATATTTCGGATCCATAATTAGGATAGGTTGAACCATGCAGTCAAATAACTTACAGGACAGTTCTGGTCTGATGCCATTGAGGTTAAGTGCACGTCTAATTGCATACAATGCTTTGCTTGCTCTACATGCCAAGTTTGAAATGGCCATATTGAATTTGCCATTGTTATGAATGACTAGCCCTAAGTATTTGTATGAGGTTACATTTTCCAGTTTTTCACTTCCAATTGTGAAACATGGATTCTTCTTCTTGCTTTGACCGAAGATCAATATTTTAGATTTTGATTTATTAACGGAGAGTCCCCATTTTTCAACATAGCTATGGAGCTTGTCAAGCTTGGACTGTAGATCACATTTACTAAGTGACAGTAAC